>CM024620.1:15904417-16093676 GCA_014182585.1 Eucalyptus coolabah | reverse complement strand
ACTCATCTTGAAGAACCGAACCTCCGCTCCGAGACTCTACAAAGTGTAAATCTCAAGAAGCAGCTCGAGACTTTGAAGGACCAAAGAAGAAGTGATCATTGAAGATTCAAGTGAAGGAAGTGACCATCATTCGACAAATTAACCAGCAACCGGAAGCATAAGTCCGGTCATCCCAAAGATCTTATCATTGGCGACATTAATGAAGGAATTTGCATAAGATCCAAAAGGCGCAAAGAGTCTAGTCTTTGTGGCTCTTATTTCGAAATAGAACCCAAAAGCATAGATGAAGCTTTATCGATGAAAGCTGGATTGAAGCCATGCAAGAAGAGCTCGGGCAATTCGGTATCAATGATGTTTGGGAATTGACTCCTAAACCGAAAAGTAAATCAGTTATTAGAGCTAAATGGGTTTTCAGAAACAAGATGGACGAGAAAGGAAAGGTCGTAAGAAACAAAGCAAGACTCGTGGCCAAGGGATACATGCAAGAAGAAGGGATAGACTATGACGAGACTTACGCACCAGTAGCAAGGTTAGAAGCAATTCGTTTATTACTTGCATTTGCTTGTCATAAAAATTTCAGGTTATTCCAAATGGATGTCAAAAGTGCTTTCCTAAATGCATTCATCCATGAGGAAGTCTATGTGGAACAACCACCTGGGTTTAAAGACCCAAGGAAACCAAACTCAGTATTCAAACTCAAAAAGGCCTCATATGGCTTAAAACAAGCACCTTGAGCTTGGTACAACAAGTTGAGTAAGTTTTTAATTCAAAACGGCTTTGTGAAAGGTAAAGTAGACACTACTTTGTTTATCAAAAGAGAAAGCAAAAGTTTTGTGCTAGTTCAAATATATGTTGATGATATTATATTCGGATCTCCTAATGAAAGTCTGTGCAAGAAATTCTCTAAGACTATGCGGGATGAATTTGAAATGAGCATGATGGGTGAGTTAACCTTCTTTCTCGAGCTTCAAGTGAAACAAGCGAAGGAAGGAACTTTTATTCATCAAGAAAAATATGCTAATGATCTCGTCAAAAAGTTTGGTCCGAACAATTGCAAGAAGGATGAAAAACCAATGTCAAGTTCCTTGAAGATAGATAAAGATGAAGAAGGAAAGAAAGTCGAGCGAAGCTATACGGGAGTATCATTGGCTCACTTCTTTATCTTCTTGCTTCTAGACGACATTTTGTTTAGTGTTTGCATTTGTGCGATTTCAAGCAGACCCTAAAGAATCTCATTTAAATGCTACAAAGCGTATTATTAAATACATTGCTTCAACTTCAAGCATCGGCCTATGGTATCCTAAAAGAGGAGACTTTACTCTTTTTGAATACTCGAGATGCGATCTAGCCGGTTGCGAGTTGATAGAAAGAGCACCTCGGGTACTGTCAACTACTTGGAGGTAGGACATTGTCTTGGTTTTCAAGGAAGCGAGTACAATAGCTCTTTCTACAACGAAATAGAGTATGTAGCTCTCGATAGTTGTTGTTCACAAATTCTGTGGATAAAACAACAGCTAAGAGACTTTGGAATTGAAGATTCATGTACGAAGATTAACTACGACAACACCGGTGCAATCAATCTTACCAAAAACCAATTCTTCACTCAAGAGCAAAGCATATAGAGATTCGACATCACTTCATTAGAGATCATGTTCAAAATGGAGAAGTTTTGATTCAGTATGTTGATTCAAAGAACCAACTGGCGGATATATTCACAAAGTCTTTGGAGAAAAATCAATTTGAAATTATTCGCTCCAGACTCAACATTTTGAGGTATGAGGAAATCAAAGTCTAGAGACTCTCAGACTCAGATAAACAAGACCTTGACTGTAAATTATTCTCTATCTTGAATATCATCTTGAAAAGGTACGATCGTCAACTGTGTTTGATTATTGCTATATTTAATTGACATGACTATTGCGACGTTTCGTTTTCGAAAATGAAGTTATTTTTAAATGACTTTTTTCGCGAAAGGCGATTATTTTGAAAAGGCATCTCTTTATTTTCCTTTGTGACGGTCCGTATGCCCCCTTTTTAACCAATTATGCACAGTTGCTTCTTCTTCGCTTTACTCTCCAAAAACCCTAAAAAGAACCGATCTTCCATTTCTGTTTTCTTCTCTTGCCTAATCTTCGAAAAAGTTGTCATTTTTCTTGGGAAAGTCAAGCAAGGAATCTTTCAAAGAGTGAGAAAGATGTCGTCTTCAAGAAAGTCTTCGAGGATCAAGCGGGGACCACGGCGAATGAGTGAGGGGCCTACTCGCTTCGATCTCACCGAGGAAGAAGAGGCTCCAAATCAGCAACAGAGCCCACAACATTCTCGGCGTCATTCTCCACCATCTAGTCCTCAAAATGTTGGTCATCAACAAGAGGAAGAAATCATTGAAGACGCGAGATCCTGTAAGAGTTCAAAGGCCCTCTTTTATTTATAAGCTTTATCGTGCTTTAAAAGGGACTCGTACTCCATTGAACTACGTCGATGATTTTCTTAAAGGCAAAGGATATGGGAATGAATATGCCTTTTTGCAAAAAATGGAAAGTTTGGGAATTGCTCGTAAAGGGGTGGCGGAAGAATCCCTTGCAAATATCCCAAGTGATCCTCGTGATTGGGGATTTAATCCGATAGATGAGAATGATGATGACAAATTGTACAACCAATTTCAACCGAGGATGGGTATTGCGGCGGAAAATCGAGGAAAAAGGGGAGAGTTGTTTAGATCGAAGGAACAGAAGGATCTATACTCAAAATTGCTGAAGCGTGGGGTGATAAACCCTAGGAGTGTGGATTTTTATTTTCTAGATGCTGTAAATGTGAACTTGAGGGAAAAGTTTAGTTTTCTTCAACTTGAGCAGTTCTGTTCTGACACCACAGAAGCTTACGTTGAATTAACTGCTTATTTCTATTCGAATCTTAGTTTCCTAGATGCGAATAGATTCTCTTTCGATGACAAAGATCAAGACTTTGTAGTGGATGTGGATATGCTTTGGCGAGATGTGTTAGAGGTTGAGAGGAAGATATCAACCGATCAAAGTTTCTATTGCTCGTGCTACATTAGAACTTGTTAAGGACGGGAGAACAGAGAAAAGATTTCCTACCTAAGGATGAGTGCGTTCAACATTCTGCTTCACAAGATTGTGATCAATTGCCTCGAGACCAAAATCAACTTCCAAGACCGATATTTCAAGTTCGGAGGCAAAGCTGATGTATGCCATTCTCACTTCGGGAAAAAGTTTTCTCTTCCTTACACTGTTATGTTCCACATGTATAGAGCAGCGGTGAAAGACAGAGGTCAACTTCCTTATCCAAGTCTTGTGACGAAATTATTCAGACATCTAAACATTCAGCCTCCACAAATTCTTTGTGCTCGATCGTGTGATCATATGGTGGTAGGACTGAAAATGGTGACCAAGATGCGTCGGAAGGAGCTAAGCAAGGCGTTGGAGAAATTTAAGGAGAAGACTCCTGTAAAGTCTCATCAAATCTCTTCTGCATCAAAAAGAAAATGAAAGGAGCACATGGTTGCTCCATCCAAGAAAAGGAGAGCTCTCATCGTTGAAGATGAAGATGATGAGGAAGACATCACCATCTCTGCAATGGCGTTGAAACATATGAGCCGATCTGCTCCAGTGAAAGACTCGAACGGAGGACTCGAGAAAGAGAAGAGAAAGAAAGAGAGGAGAAGGAAGCGAGAGGACGAGAGAAGCGAAGAAAAGGATTACGAGGAGGTAAAGGATGAAAAAGAAGAAGAAGAAAGAGCACTTAGCGAAAAGAAGCGAGAAGGAGAAGAAGGGAGAATGAATCAAGAGGAAGGAGAGCTGAAAAACACTCTTCTCCACTGAAGGCATGAAACAGGGGAGATAATGAGAAAAGAGGGATGTCATTTGCTACCAAGTGAGGGAGTCAGCCGCTCTCCAGCTAACCCGGAAGACATTCATGCCTCTCATTTTCTTGAAGAAGAACATGATGCTTCATCACCAAATCTGCGTGATTATTCTGATATGCCATTATCTATAGATCGTGCTGAAGCCAGTACGTAGACCGACAGCTCAGCAGACTTTCGCAGAATTATGGATATTCTCTTGGAGATGCGCGGTCAAATTTATGCTCACGGGATGCGAGGTTCAAAGCTTGAGAATGTAGGTCAAGTTTCTTCGGTGAAAGATCCAAGCCCTCTCTGTTCGGATTCAGGCTCTTGTTAAGGGTGAGGAGGTTGCACAACCGAAGGAAGACTTGAAAAGGCTGGAAGGGATCGTTCGATCCATGGGAGATTTCCATCTTGTCTACGTTCCCAAGCAATCTTGACTTTATTCTATTTTATTCTCAACATTTTTAATGTGACAAAAAGGGGGAGAAAATTTGAATCAAACTTTGAATTTTTAATCGTTTGGATTGTTTGATTTGGATTGATGTTTGACTTTAATTTTGTGTCTGGATGTGAATTTGGATTTGACTGCTATTGACTACTATTGATATCTTATGGATGGCTTTATCATATTCAAGACTAACCTATTTTCTATGATTGCAGATTCTAGTGTTATTCATTTAGCCATTTATCTTTATAAGATATGTATATTTGTTTAAGAAATGTTTTGCGGGTCAAAGTTATCCAAATGCGGGGGAAAGTTTTGTTACTATCAAAAATGGGGAGATTGTTGGAGAAATCTTCTTGAAATGTTTTGAAGCGACAAAACGTTTCCATCGGTCTAGTTTGAAGGTTCTTTGTTTAAAGTCCGAAGACCTCCGGACAGCTAGACTCAAGATTCAAAGTCTATCCTCATTGACAGTTACTAATCCGTTAAAGAAAGGCTATCCAGAACTGGATGTTTTATTAAGGATATGACCTTATCGACTGGAGAAGATCTCTTGGCTGGATATGACATAACGAAATCCTTTTAATTGATCGAGATTGATTCGAAGATTAAGGATCCGTTGATTGGCGAAACATTCATGGAAGGTTCTACTTATGAAAACCGAGATCCTAATTGTATGGGCGAACATGATTTATGGGCTATCGTCATGTTCCTTTAATAGCTCGAATGATCTTCCTAATTGATTCCGTCCAACGGGCAGATTTGAGGAATTCCTTTGGTAAGTGCCAATGGGTATGATGGCGTAAAGGAGTATATAAGGAAGACGTTCTAAGTTGTTCGAGAAGTGCGCGATAGAAGAATTCCAAAGTCTGAAGCTCCTTGTTATTTATTCAATTCATTTGAGTGAAAACTTGTATGCAAAAGAGAGTTTATATTTGTAAGAAACCTTGAGGAAGTGTGGTAGAATATCTACACTTTGTGGAATCAAGGAAAAGATGTGCTGTAACATCTCTTTTGTTCATAGTGGAATACAGCCGATAGCTGTCGGTCGTTGCGGAAGAGTGGACGTAGGCTTGGGATAAGCCGAACCATTATAAACCTTGTGTTTAATCTTCTCTTCCCTACTCCTTACTTTGCTTTGATCGTAATTCATTTTGGTTAAGCAAAAGAGTACTTCCTTTCTATCGGTTGCCTAGTATTGCTTCCGTATCTCGAGAAATTGTTTTTACACCTATTCACCCCCTCTAGGTGTTTATAATAGCTACATCAAAAGTAACCGCGTATTAGCTATAGGTTAAGGATTCAAGTTGCATTATTTATTTAATGGCAGTCCCATTTATATGAATGAGTCCATAATATCAGTTGCGACTAAACTTATTCTTAAAGTGTTAAAAATATGTGTGACAAGTTTATAGTTATACTAAATCTTTGGACAATTTCCAATCAATGGATCATTTAAAGGATATTGATGACCATGTTGAGATTGTTGTATTCTCTAGCTTCACCATTGAGTATTAGATATCTCAGGAGATGATGAGTCACAAGTCATTAGGTATTGTGATACCTGAGCTAAAACACAGGTACTTGCCTCAAAGAAGTTCATTGAACATAACATGTAAAGAACGATTTGCAACATAGAAGCTTTTAATGACTAATCGTTCATGCTTTGCTCTTGTGTAAAATCCTTAGACCTGAGGTACGATGTTGACTAATACATTGGATGGCTGTGGTTTACAAGTGCACATATTGACTCTTCGTCAAATATTCTCTATAGTCAATGGTCATAATCGATTTATATACGAAGGCACATGCAGATGCAATATGAAATTTACCTTCTTATTATATATGTAGATATTCAAGATAGAATATTAATGTCCTATGTAATCTAACCATGACATTGTATTAAAATGCTCGACTAGGGTTGTAACCAAGAACGAATAGTTCATGTCTCATAGAAATACTTCTCAATTAGATTTTGGCATATGATTAAATTGGTAGCTTGACAAACAATTTCATGGCCTTTGTTCGATCGAGACATGGTGAGAAAGAATGATTGAATTATACGGTCGCCAAAGCGAGAGGTTCATTATGCTCTTGAAATATTCACACTATTTGGATAGTCATGATATATGGCTAGATGTCATTTATAATTTATAGGAAGGGGAGATTGATTGGGACAATCGGTTCTCTTCGTTATGCTAATGTGTTAATATTAATCCTATTGCTAGCTTAATAATGAACCTAGAGATATCACACATCATAACCAACTTTAGAAGGACATTAGAATGGGAAAGATAATATTTCAAACATGTTTGTAATTGAGTAAATTAGATTGAGTCATGCCAAAAATAAAAGATCTTATAGGGGTTTCAAACTTTATAGACCATATCAAAGATCTGAAACGGTTTTAGACTTTCCACCCGAATGAAAAATCTAAAGCGGGTTCAGATTCAATGGCCGCAAATGATCTAAAGTTAGTTCAAAATTAATGGCCAAATTAAAAATCTAAAACAGTTTTAGACTTAACAGCTAAATTAAACATTTGAAACAATTTCAAATTTTACGACCACATTAATTATCTAAAACGGCTTTAGAATCAAATGGCAGTTTAATTATTTGAAATGGTTTTAGAATAAAATGACCAAATTAATGTTCCGAAACAGTTTCAGACTTAACGATCGAATTAAATTTTTGTAATAGTTACAAAGTTAATGCCCGGAATAAAGTTTTTAAAAGTTACAAATTAATGCTCGGAATAATACTTTGTAACAGTTATAGAATTAATGCTCAAATTAATGCTCTAAAATGGTTTCAAAACTTACGTCCAAGTTCAAAGTTTGAAGTGAGCTCAGACATTATGGCTGAATTAATGCTCTAAATGGTTTAGTGTTAATGAGCCGAATTAATTAAATCAATGCATATGTGACTGATTATAAAAGGCGATTAAGAGAGGGTCATTCTATGATTGCGAGTGATGATAGTAATCAATCAAATAAGTCACACACGAGAGCAATTGCTAACCCAATTGTTGCGATAAGCTCTCTCAAGTTTCTCTCTACTGTTCAACGTGAGTTAGTGATGTGTCTAAACAAGAGGCTTGACATTTGTGTGACTGGAACTAAGAACATCATAACAGGAATACTTCAACAACACTAGAGGAGATTAGACATTTGTGTTCAAAATGTGAAGAATGTCAAAACTAAACTTTTTTAGCACAGTACAAGGATAATGTGATTAGCTTCCTTTTCACTTCTGTGTGCTTCTTACTAAAACGCATGAGCAATTTCAAGAAGATATGTGAATAGGTGTTTTTGCTTTCACTGTGATTTTTTTTTTTTAATTTCAACTATGCACAAGTTCTTTTTTTTTTTTATATAAATAAAATCCCAACATAGATGTCATGATTTTTTACGACCATAACAACTATCGACCTATGCTGATGGTTAGTCAATGATAAACCCTCGACATATTGAAGATAGAAGCCCAAACAAACAAAGATGCCAAGGAAATATCAATGGGCGGTTAAGGTTAGCAGCATTTGAGGAGTTGTAAATGCTTATGGATAAGGACAATACATGATCCAAAACGATTGTGAAGCCTAAAACCATGAGATGTGGTTGCAACTGGCAATTTAAATGTTAACCATTCATAAGCAGTTGCACTTTGTAAGAGCCTAGGTAAGAGCCGCGTTGAATCATTGTAGAGGATCCACAATCAACAACACCTATATATCTTTTCAATTCCAATTTATTGATTTATCAATTCCTTGTACTAGCATTTTACTTTACTCCAGATCTAGTTATCCCTATTCCATGAATTACTTTCTGTCCGAATCGCTACTGAACCTAATTCAATTTTTAAAAAAAACATCAACCTTTGGAGAAAGGTATTTCGCTGTGTGGTAAAATTCCAAAGAAACATTTTTTTATTTTTATTATTTTTGTCGTTTTCTCTTGTTAATCTTTTTCAAATGACATATAAGACGTAGTAAAGTCTCACTAACATGAATGGCACGTCATCCCTGTAAGCTCAGGTGATTACACTGCATTGTCAATTAGACTCGCGTTTGTCTCCGATAAGTGGATTAGTGATTCCCGGTCCAAGTTTTGGGATAACAATCTTCCATTCCGGATGCGGGACGACTGAAAATTAAATTTATATCATTCTATTCCATAGATTCAGAATTTTATTTCTTTAGCTGTCCTATTTTTTCTATGGTTGGGGTTTGCAATAATACTTAATTGTTATATTGATGCCACAACATAGAAGAATGTTCTTTTCATTTCATACCAGCTTTATCATGCAAAGGTACAAGTCTTGAAACCGAAATTAAGTTTTTGAACATAAAAGGTCTTTTCCAAATTAAACAAAACCACTATTGAGAACTAGTCTATATGTTTCACTTCCCACCGGCTTCCGGTGGTTTTGAAAATCAAGGAATTAAATATGGTTTCAAGTGTTGTATTTCATTTAGATTCATAACAAACACAAGAGATTATTTTTTTCTTAAATTGACACAAGCACTTTCTCCCAATTCCATAATAGCCTTTTCTTCCTCTTGTACACACATTTGATTTATTAATTGACCATTTATTCTTATGTGTGTTATAAGAGATCACGTAATATAATACACAAGGAAGGGATATCTCAACCTATTGCAATGTTCCTCATTTGCATGATGTTCACCTTTAACACTAGTTTGTCGGGACCAAGAGGGAGTGGTGTGGTTCGTCTTCCTTATAGCATATCTCCATCCACCCTTGACTCCTTCCAAACTTTATTTTCCAAAATTTGAGGCAATTATTTTTTACCAGGCTAAGTTTTTAATTTAAATAGATTCATAATTACATCATGAAGAAACTAATATTATAGCATTTTTAATCTTCGTGGGTAAATTAAGAAAATAATATGTAAGCTATTAAAGATGTTGTGACATAATAAATAAATACATCAAGGGCAAAACAGTAAATAAATAAGTTTGATTGCTTTGGGGTTTGCAATAATAGAATAAGACTTAATTGTTATATTGCCTAATGGTATTTTATCCATGACATTCTATAAAACCAAATGAAGAGATTTGAAACCTTAAGTACCTATTTTCTTCAAATGCTCACCTTACTAGAGGAGAATCCTTTAGTTCTGTAATATTCACATAGTTACGAAGAGAATCTTTCTTAGATGTGATAATCGAATGAATCCTTTAGCAACAAGTCTAGCTTTATATCTTTCAATGTTACCTAATGAATCTTCTTAGTTTTGAAGACCCATTTACAACCAATTCACACCAAGTCAATTTATGCCATAGAACTCATCTCTTCCTTCATGGTGCATTATTGATTTATCACTACCTTGGCTGTGGAAAACGTTTGATTTCCACTCTTGTTATATAATTGAATAGCCGATTTCTTTGTTCTAGTTTCAACACTTTCAACCGGGTTGTTCGGGTAATTGCCGAACAACTGACACCATGGGAATCAACAATTGGCTGGATAGCCGGCTAATTGTAGAGCAACAACCAATCTTAAACTTGAGGTTTATTTTAAGAACAAGATTTGTCCCATATTTTCAAGAAATCACTTGATTCCACAATTTTATCTTAGAAGAAAACCCACTTATGGTCCTTTGGTCTAACTTCTTTTTCTTGTGTGGATTATAAATTCTTACTTCCAGATGGGCATCCCCAAACGCGCACATGATGCAAACTCGGTTTCCAACCCCTCAAAAGGTGTTTTGGGACAGCCTTCTGTTTATATGTACACTGCCGTCTTAAGTGCTTATCCATAAGAATTTAGGAAGTTTAGGTCCGATTTCTTTCCTTTCCGCTCCATCTTCAAGGTATCTACCATAGAATCTCCATCTCTATCCGATCTCACGATCTAAGCTTTTATTGCATACTCCCACCTTAAATACTTTATGCTTCATATTTTATTATGAATTTTTCATGAATAATCATCTATAAAGGAAATTATTTCACCACAAGTCCATCCGGAGAATTATCTCTTTTTATAAATACAAAAAACAAGAGATTTTTCATTGTGACTCGAGTGTGTATGCTTCGGACATTTTAATATTGATATCAGTCGCCGAAGTTATGATCTAGAGCATGGATCGTGGCCTTGATCATGCCTTATTCAATGAAGTTTGTTTAAGATATTTATGTGGTCTAAATTTATTTGAATTTATTTTTTCCATTAAAGTTTTAAAATTAGTTAAGGTGTTCGTATTATTTTATTGGAAGATACCGTATGATCTAGTTCTTTTTCTTTAAAGTTTTATCAAGGGTTTTGGTAATTTCTCATCTCTTTTTCCACTTTCTTTATTATTTGATAATTGTCAAGGTTAGGGTGGCAACAGTATTTATTTGTTTTTTTCAAAATTATAGAAAATCAAGAGATTTATCTATACGTACTTCGTGTTTGTACGCCAAGTGCGTGCCTTGCGAAATGAAATTCGTGTTATTCATTTCCACAATGTCACTTCCGCCGATGCTTTCGTTGGTGTCTCAACATCAAATCAATTTACTTTTGGAAAAACCCAACTGGGATACAATAATACAAGCCCGGTCAAGGGTCTTTGGAGGCATTCGGATTTATTCGGCACTCCTATTTTATGAGAACGACTAACGGGGTCATATTTGATTGAAGGTTAACCGAACTTTTGACTCAAATGAACTTCATAAATGCATGCAAATTTTCTTGCCGCGTCTATCCGGTAACCATACATAATATCGAATACGTGACACTTAAGATTATTCTAAATAAAGGATGTTTGAGATTTGAATGCGAGAATTTGCCCCTTCCAAATAAAATCCTTACCCAAGTAGCCGATCATTTAGTTATTATAAATAGACCTATTCTTACTCCTACATTTGGCACGGCTGATTGTCTATATCTTTGTTGTTTTTAGAGGTGTCGGATATTTTGTATTAAATGGGGGGTCATTTTGAAACTCTCAAGGATACTAAAAGTCAAAGAGCTCGAAAGTAGAAAACAAAATGATTGTGTTAATTCTTCATATGTTATGGCTCGTTCTATTCTGATGAATTTGGGCAGCAGAAACTGTCGCTTCACGCAAGTTCACCATTAATGACCAAACGAGAGAAAGGAAAACTGAAAGAGATTAAAAAAAAAAAAAAAAAAAGGAATGAGGATCACGTGCGTGGTGTCGAATGATTAGTCTATTTTCCACAGACTTTCCAGGTCAAACTTTCCATCATTCTCGCACTAAGTGATCCTCAGGCTTTGGGGGTGCCATTCCTACGTTGGATTAGACTCTTTTCATCTTGTCGCCTGTCACCCACATGTATAAACGAGATGCTAGTATTGCAAAATCATGAAATAACCTATTTCCACGAATCCTTCTTTGAGAAGTAGAGAGGAGAACGCAAACTCTCGTTGATAGCCAGACGTGACACATGAGATGCACTATGCCTCTGAGCCAAAAAAAGTCGATGACAAAGAGTTTTATTTACCTACGTAGTATAAGTCAAAATTAGATTTCAAATACACAACTTTTCTAACAAGATAAATGATCGTGTTGTGGAATAATATATTGGGATTGATCTCTTTTTTAATAATTTATCAGTAGGAATTAGTAGTTTTTGGGTATTGCTCTACATCAATCTTGTCAATACTAACGCCAAAATCTTAGTCGATAAAAGTCAAAGTAAAGTTTGTGTAACAAATGCAATTTTCATGGTCCGATTTCTTCCATATCCATATAGGTTGAAAAGTGGGTTATGCCGTATCGGGGTGAAGAGTGAGATGCATAAAGGGTGTGTTGACACTAAAAAATGATCAACTTTTGATTATCAACAAGTGAAAGGCTTAGTCACTCGGAACATAGTTTGGTGAACACTAGAAGTTTTTGATGAAAAAAATGGCCAACAATTTGATGAGTAGCGATATTTTCAAATATTTAAGCTCTGTTAGATAAATGTCAACAACCTAAAGAGTATTGATAACCAAAAAAGTTATCACAGCAAACTTCAGCTATCTAGGATAAAGTTGTCGACATCAACATTGACTTATAACTACTCCATAGTGATATTTTCGAACGTTCGAGCTTATTGTGAATAAGTAGTGTTGTAATTTTTTATAACTAGAGCTAAGATCAGGAAGTTACTTATTTATCTGAATTTTGTAACCACCTGAAGAGGACAAGCCGTGGTGACATGAAGATATGGAGCAAAAGCTCGGGAGATGTGAAGACATGGCTAAAACTACTTTAGGTAGTTATCTTGTGAAACTACTAGTGTTTGTGTATTGTAGAAGCCCACACACAACCAAAAAAAAAAAAAAAAAGCCTGATATTACAGCTCATCAAGTTCCGCACGGACTCCTCCTCAGCTAGGAAGCTCTTGACTCATGAAACCTGCAGGCACGAATAACTAGCCGCACATTCGCAAGTTGAGCTCTAAAAAGAACATTCATTGAAAAAAAAAATTTAGTTAACTTACTTCTTCATACGAGAGCATGTCATCCGGGACGGGAGTAACTAGTGCATTAAGTTATTCTCTGGGATATGATTTTGAGAGATTCTTAATCCAAAAATCAAAGATAGTGACCGTACTATTTGAGGCGGAAGATTTCAAACTATTGGTCATGCCAGCCCAATCACACTTCATTTCTAGTGCTTGGCAACAAGGGATAAAGCCTCCAAGGACATTGTCATTTCAAATCTGACCCCTTTTCTGCAGCAAATAGCTAGATTGGTCATTCTGTGGCTCAACCCAATCGAACGAGGCCAGCACGATTGAACGGTCCGCATAGCTTTAAATCTACATGGCCTACCTATCGTGCGATGTTTTACTTTTCCCATTCGATAATATCAATGCATGGCATCATACGAAATGTGCCCCCATGTGTTTCTCCCTCTTAAAGGACTAAACGATAAGCTTGCGTGTCGATTGCTCTGTTTCGGCGGAACAGCAGATTGAGTGAGTGGAAGGTGAAAAGGAAATTGGAATGCGCGTTTGAAACGGATGCGACACGAACTTCTGGCCGACATCAACTGGAGACTGAAACCCTACCTTTTAGGGTTTCTTTATGTGTTTTCCTTCACGTGGCAAACATGGGCTGTGTGTGTTGTGAGATACCAACCGCGCGCGCGCTCGCGCGACCCTAAGTGCAATCGGATGTTGCATGTCCGTCGGTCCAACCATATGAAAATATAATAAGTCTCGCCACTTTACCAAAACTAGCCGAAATCATCCTGATTTTAATAAAGGGGAAATGATTGCTTACCAAATTTTGTTGCATGATTGAACGAAGGCATCTCGAAGGCAGAGAATAGGTCCAAAAATCCCCAGCTTTTTCATGAGATTGGTTTCAATTGTTTAGTTTTGGGTGAGGTCCACCCTAACGAGTTCAACTCTTACTGGCCCAAAAAGAATGCTTGGCAAAAGGAGGAGTGCGTATACCACGGCTACTGTCTCGGCTGTGAAGGATCATTTGACTGAATAAATAAGATAAGACTGCTAATAATGATATATCCTATACCGATTTCTTGAAAAATGATATGTTGTAATAACGACAAATGAAATCTCAAACTAGTTTTAATGTCTTATTTATTTTTATTTTTTTGTCCTACTCTAATTCTCTTCTCTCTCTCAAACTTTTTATTCTACCTTTTATAGAATGTGATTTGACCCCACACTTGATACTCAACGTTTCCACCCCACCCAATTCCTAGTGGTTTGTGTTGACGTCTTTGCATAGGTGAAATTGAAAGAGAAAAGTGAAACCCTAAATTGGAGAAGAAGAGATGGTGGCGTGATCACCATATGAGGGAGAGAGAAAGAGATGGCGATGCTGGTCCCTCGAGAGGCCGACCCTGTCGTGGTGGTCACCTAAGAAAAGTAATCACTGTGATGAACACCTTGGTAGGGTCATCATTCAGGGTAGGTATCATTGCTATCTCTCCCCCTTCTCTTTCTTTGAACTTAGTCACGTTTTTCATTTATTCTATATAGCCTGAATAAAATCATCCCACGGAAAGGTGGGATGAAGATGAATATGATTTGGTATATTTATGATATAAATTTTAATTTTTTCGAATAACAAACTTCTTATTTTTATAAATAACAATATTTAAATTCTAATACTAAAAAGAAAAATCAAAATAACAACAAAATAATAATTCATTTTTATTTATTCCTATTTTTGTTTATATAATGAATTTGTTTCTACTCTATCATATATATTTTGTGTTATATTTAATAGCTATATTATTACATATATTAGGTATAATAGTATAGTTTATTATTTGATAAAAATTTTATTGAGGAATGATGGAGGGCAAAAAAAAAAAAAAAAAGAGAGAGATAGAAAAACAAATAATAAATAAAAAAAGTAAATGGAAATGAAGAAGGAAGACCCTGATTTTAAATTAATAAACTCAAACTTGAAAATTTAATTCTCAAAGAATAAGGGGTAATGAAATTTCTTTTAAAACCCTACATTCTTTATTTAACCCTTTCTCCTCTGTGTCCTGGTTCACATTAAAGCTTCACAACTCTTTTGTAGTTTTTTTTAGTTCACATCAAAACTTCACAAAAACTCCGAGAGATTCAAAACTTCTCCATCTTAACTCTCTAGTTCACATCAAAAGTACACAAAAGCAATAAGAGAGTCAAAACCCCTTTTGTTATGTAATTTTGTGGTTCATGTTGAAATTTCACAAAAGTGGTGAGAAAGTTAAAACACTATACTTTTTCATAATTGCTAAAGAAAATGATCATATTTTCTATCTTTTGCTACATTTATAAGTGAATTTTGAAAAATTTATACAAACTCATTTTGTGCAATTTGAAGTTCATTTATACTAATATATAGTAAATATTATTACAATTCACCAAACAACAAATCAAATATAGCAAAATCCTTATATTTCTTATCATATGCTATCCAATCCTATCCCGATTAAAAATACAAATAACCTTATGATTGTGTTTAGTTATCCGGATTTCTAATCAAGATAAGACTGGATAAGATACAATATGAAATCCATAGAATTTACTATATCTTATCTTCCGTTTGGTAATTACAATAATAAAATCGAATATATTCACATCACATTATATATATTATTTAATATAAAACATATTAGTATAAATGAACCCCAAATTTTACAAATGGAGATGGCAAAAATCTCTTACAACAACACTCTTAACCACTTTTATTTTTATTTTTTTTATTTTATTTTATTTTTTTTATTTTATTTTCCTCTCTTTTTTAATTAATTCATTTTTTTGTTTCTTTCTTCCCCTTCCACCATTCCATACTAAAATTTTATTAAATAGTAAATTGTACTAATATACCTAAAATATGTACTAAATATAAATATATAATTATATTTATTAATTGAGATGGAATTAAGTTTTGAATTTTAAAAAATAAAATATTATTTTATATTATTTTTAATTTTTAATTAGAATTCGAATATTATTTATATTGAAATATAATTTTGATTTTGTTAATTTAAGAAGTTTGTTATTCAAGAAAAATAACTCTCCTATTATGGATATTAGAAATATTATTTACCTTTATCCCACCTATCCTATGAGATAATTTAATCCGGTATAAATCTCATTTATATTCAACTTTATCTTATTTTGAGTAAACATCAAACATAGGATAAGATAAATTTTATCACATCATAAATTTTATCTCGGCTGTCAAACATAGTGTAAGAGTTTGATCAAACAATAAATATGTCTTATAACCCCAACTTTGTGATGAAATAAGAATATTTTCCATGTTGATTCCATTGCTTGGACAATTTTCTATTTTGGCTTCTTTTCACATGCTTTCTCCAAGAAATAATATTCAAGCATATATGAGTGCTTGGAAAAAATTATCCAAAAAGTTCTAAACTTATTACACTTTACAAATTCAGTTTTAAACTTTTCATTTTACTAATTGAATCCTAAAATTTTTTATTTTTGCTAATTAAGTCTATCTAATCAATTTTGATAAAAAAATGTTGACTTAAACACCAGACATCATACATAGCATAGCCAACACCGGCGTGTATAATTTTTAGTAATATTTTAATATACATTTTAAATTTTTATTTTTTAATTTTTTATTTTCATTTTCATTTTCTTTCGATTCCTTTTTCCTCCTTTCAGGCTTGTCTATTGCCGATGGAGGTCCTTTGCCCTCACTTGATTGAGCAAGGGTCGCCCTTGCCAAGTTAGCATGGGCCACCATCGCCCAATTTAGCAAGGGCGGTTATCACCAACTTCAACCCAAGGCCGGCAACCTCTATCAACTATCGACGAGAGCGGCAATGGCGACGGAGGGAAAATAAGGAAAAAGTTTGAAAGTATTAAAATATTATTAAAAATTGACTATTTCGATATTGATCGTGCCATCCACATCAACGATTTCTAATCAAAATTGGTCGAATAGACTTAATTAACAAAACATGAAAATGTTTAAGACTCAGTTAGAAAAATTGAAAAGTTGAAGACCGAAATAACAAAAGTGCAATAAGTTTAGAACTTTGTTGACAATTTTTCTGACCACTCAAGGGGTTTCTTATCCAAGCTACATACAATGTATTTCCATTCTTATATGTTATGGTTGTCAAAACATCGACTAGATAAAAGCTATGTAAATTATTTGGCCTAATATAGAACAAATAAGCAAAATATTATCCATTTTTGTATAATCTAGATATATTGTTTCTCCATTTTTCTTTAATTTCTATTAATTGGATGAAAGTACCCCATGTTATTTGCATTACTCATTTATATTTAAATTCAATATATTTATCAATTAAGTGAGTAGTTTAACTATCATGATTTATTTTCATAATGACATACACTATCTAAAACTAAGATAACTCGGTAAAATTCATACGTTTAATTAATTGAATGTATAACTATTATTTTCTGAAAATATATATATGCTAGATGCGCTAGCCATAAAAAATCATCGGCTCGCCATTTTGCAATCCACCCCATGCCACCTTTTGGTGAGGCAAATACACTCAATTCGAGTTGGCCCCTGCAATCCACCGTCTTTGTATAAATTGGATGTTAATATTAGACGCAAAATTGCGCAACCCCAAGATCTCCATAACCAGAACAAGAACATGCATAATTGAGTAGAAAGATTAACGCACCTGTTTTAGGATCCATCGAACATAAAGCAGAAGCATAAAAGGGATTACCCACATATATCAAGGGGATCCACGCATCAAGTTCTTCTCCTCTATTGCCCTCCGTATCACTGGCTCAATGAGGCGGCCCCCCTCACGTTTAGCGTTAAGTAAACGCTCCTTAGGTGAGGATACATGTGAGAAATTAGGGTTAAAGGAGAGACTTGAGCACTATTTATAGAGTTTCCAGCCAGTCCCCCTCATTACGGGCCGGGCTCAACTCGGCCCACACTAGCTAAGCCCATATTAGACTAATTAAGAAACCTTCTATCTCTCTTTAGACCAATCCTGTTTTTTACGGTAACCGTAAAAACAGTAAATTACAATATCAATTAATTTAGTCCACATTAGGAAAACTCTTACATTCTCCCACTTGGACTATATTAATTGAAATTGTACCGTATGTGCGCACATTTGGTCCAGAGATAATTCTTAATAGTCAATCATATCCCATAAAGTCTTAAACACCGAATCATGGCGGTAAATGCATGTATACACACAGAGCCTTCCATGGTCACGAATGCTCTCAACTTTATTGATATGGATTCAATATGGTAGTGTGGCAAATGGATAACATCTCTCATAGAGAGATCCCATTTGTCAGTCACCATTCTCTTACCTTAGGCGATACAAAAACTTGTGCCACTAGAGAATGCTTTATGGTTCCAATGAACCCACATATGTCTTGTCCTTATGGTTAACCTTTCTTTATGTATCACAAGACATATGCACAAGGCTAATAACCGGATGCCGGATGCCCGGATGCCCCTAGCCTTCACTCAAGGTTTATACAACCCCTTGAGACTTTATCAATATGTATTCAACATAATAACAATACAATCAAAAATATTTTATTGAATGCAAAAGTTGATACATATCAAACCGTTACTAAGTGTAACGAACCACGAGATGTGAACTTTATCGAGTAAAGCCAAAATAGCTCCCACTAAACAACGGTATCCGAAGATACTCCTAAGCCCATGTTAACGATATGTTACTAAAATACACATGGGCGTAGGCCTTTAGTTAGTGGATCTGCAACCACATCATACGTGAAAATATGTTATATTATAAGTCACCTTTTGTACCGTTTCTTTATGGTCAAAAAATATCTTACCACCATATATTTAGACCCCTTGAGATCTCGTAGTAAATAAATAATACTACAAATTTGTTATTTCAATACAACCGTATGGGTCTATCCATAAAGTTAACACGATCAATTCCGTTATGAGGTTTTGGAGCCTAAAAGCCCAAGTAACAGCCTAAAAGAATGTTACTAACACTGCTTACATAGCAGAAGATGACATAAGACTTTATTTACCGCACTTACTTGCTAACATATGTATTCCGTTATTGATTGCATGTCATCGGAACAACCAGCAAAGTTTACATCTAAATACCCTACTAACTGCAAGAATTGAACATGGCTATAAATTAGCATATAATCTCTTGTCTTCTCTAAGTACCTTAAAACCTTCTTGACAGCAACCCAGTGATCATGTCCTGGATTTGACCGATATCGTCTAGAAGTCTGTCCAAAAAGACAACATTTAGTCTAGTGCAAATTCGAGCATACATTATACTTTTAAGTGCTTGACACAAGGTACACCATTTAATTAGATTTTCTCAATATCTAAATAAGGACAATATGATAGATTTAATCCATCACCCTTAACAACGGGAGCAATTCTGGCTGGCAATGATGTATATTGAATATTTTCAATATACAATCAGCAAATGTCCTTCGAGAAAATCTAATATAATATGACAAAAACAATCCTTACGAGACCTCGGTACAAATGATATAAGATGTCTCAAGGTCACAATTTGTAAGCAAAACATGAGAAAAAATAAATTTCCTCCCACTGACCTTGCAGTATATTGAATTACTTTGTTCTCAATGGAACAAAATAATAACACTATGAAACTTTAATAATATTGTCTGGAAACTTGCTTAAGACCATAAATTAGAACTTTTCAGTCTACACACAAATTTACTTGAATCTGCTGCAAAATCATCCAGTTGCACAATATAGATTTTGTATCTATTTGGCGTAACTTTATATCAAAATAAATTATTCATGCCACGTTCACTCGAAAGAACATTTAAAGAAATAATTATTTCTTCACTATAAACAATCCACCCCTCTTTCGAGTTAAAACGTTAGTTACAAATTTGGCTTTAAATTCCACAATCTTTGTTTGAAATTCTTTTAGTTTTGTACGCCAATTTGCAACTAATAAACTTGTGATCTTTAGACAAGTCGGTAAGTTTCCAAACATGTTTCATAGATTGTGTATCGCCTTTTATGGCATCTAATCACATAATTAAGAATAAAACGACATTTATAAATATGTCATTACATCAACCATATAGTGGATATTGTAATCATGCTCTCACAAATAGACTATATAGTACGATGGTATAAGCGATCGTCTTTCCTTAATAAATCTCCTTAATAAAGTTGTAACCACTTCATTTTGCACTTGAGAGGTTTAAGAAATTTCATTATAAACTATATCAAGAATAGTACCTTGAACCTCAACAAGTTTAGTCTATGGTACAGGAGATTCCATAATTATCTGTATAGGTAAAGACAAAAACATAGTAACCTCCATCATACTATTATATTTAATAATATGAGAGCAGCTATCCTCTACAATTACGTCAATATTTAGAAACTTTAGAGTATGTGATTCCATAATTCTTGTACCTTCTTTAGGGTCATAAAATCAATACCCCTTTTGTATATGAAAAAATTGCTTTCATAATATCAGCCCACAAAAGATTAGATAAATTAGTCTTACTAATCATACTCATCACCATGTTCAATATGGTACATTTATGCCTTTCGCCCAAATCTTTTTGTCAGAATTTTCAGGTATAGTAATTAAATCACCACCCTAGAATCTACCAAGTATTTGACAAATGACCTTTTAAGCTATTTCGCATTGTCATACTTGCCAAAATACTCATTGCCACTGTTAAACCTGACAACCTTTTAATCATATACGAGATGTATATGTCATTATGACTTAAACACAATTTTTGCAGATGTGTCCTAATTTCAATATCAAATAAGACATAATTTCAAGCAACTAAGGCTTCCATCATCTTATAGCAGTGCAGTCCGCAGGCAAACATCTTTTCAAGTGTTCCAGAATGGAACGTGTCATGGACAATAAGCAAATTTAATTGCTTTTTTCTCAAGCAACAAATCATATGTCCACAACTTAAAATTTGAAGCAGTAAAAAAAAAAAAAAAAAAAAAAAACCTCAATGATGACGGAATTACCATTTACGAAAAGGTGACTAAAAAACAAGCAGTATCTAATTAGCATAATGTGAGCATTGTGTAACTTGACGTACAAGTACACATCCGAGAGAGTTACATGCAAAATCACATAATCACCTTTGGGCAGAATACATGACATGCAATTGTACACTCCCCACATGATAAGGGTTATGAGAATATGTTCCAATTTTTCGTGAATTCATCACCTTTGGGCATATGAATCACTAGAATCGATCCTCCTCCACCACACTATCATGTATCCCTCCATAAACTAATACACAATCACCTCCTTTGGGAGTATAACTATGCATTAGACCAGGAGACATCCCGGTCATCATACGAGACCAAAATTTCTCAAACCCAATCAAGCGTGCCACTTTGGCGGTCACTACTCAATTGAATCATTGAAATTCTCTCATACGGGGATATAAGCTTTACTCCTCACATACACCATATATATGTGATTTTAACTTTAGTGATAGGGGCATCATATCACCAAAATCACATATCATGCTAATTATATTACTTTATTCATTAATAAAAATTAATCATATATATATATATATATATATATATATATATATATATATATATATATATACGACGCGAACTGAAAAAGACAGATTCCAATGAGATCATTGATCACGGTAACACAAGAAACTTCTCATAACGAGAGAGAATAAAACATTTCTTATGCACCCCAATTATATATCACAGAACAACATAAAAAGAATGTTGATCTAAAATATCTCTCACAAATTAACATCAATAGTAATACAAGGTACACCAGATCGACAAGCTTGACGGTGATCCATGATCACTCATGAATTTCATACGGCAAAACATGACTCCAAGGCCAACAACTGATTTATTAATCAATTTTAGGTAACAAATATCATTACTTCAACCAGTGGCCTATTAATTGAGTCAAACCAGAGAACCAAATATCTAAAATTCAACAGTAGATACTATTGCTCTACATAAATATTGCCATACTCCCTTACCATAAAAAATATTTAACTCGATAGACATTAACCAATGACCAGATGAGTTCATGTACAATATGCAGTAACTTAATTGACATGCATTACCCACATTCACCAGATGTGTTAATCAGTACATCAGTTTGGTCACGAGTCCTTAAGTCGTCTATCATTCAAATATTACCAATGTGTAAAGGAGTATACTTGAGTAACAAAAGTTTCATAATCTTTATTGTTTCTCATCAGCTCAATACATAACTCAAATACAATCTCATATGAATTGTATCGCATTAAGCCAGCTTCAGTTCACAATAAAGTTTCATTTTTGTTGATGAATCACACCTTTTATTGTGTGATAACATACTAGTAACCCATCACTGTATTTCCAAAATCACAGAAAATACAAGAAAAATACGCAAAAATACACTAAAAATTCACGTATTTAGGATTCCATATGTATTTTCACATCAATAAAACCATCAAACATATAAAATAAATATACGACGAGATAGGAAATCACCATACGAGTCCAACGCCGCCATCCACGCGCCGATCGGAGCCTCCACACGCCGATCGGGCCTCCACGCGCCCACACGCGCCGCCGAGTGCTCGGCGCGTGGATCTCACGCGCGACGCGCGTTCGGCGCGCAAGCGGCGCATGCCGCGCGTGGGAGCGCGTGCGGCCTCCTCCCGGCGACGCTCCGCCTACCCTCTTGCTCGTCTTGTCGAGCCCAGTCCGAATTTGTGTTTTAATTTAATTTTTATTAAATAAAAAGTCTCGAAAATCACAAATTAGGGCATGATCAGTACCAATTAGGACTAATCCATAAAAATTAGGGTAGATCCGTACAAATTAGGGTAAATCCGTACAAATTAGGGCAAAACCAATTGTGTTCGAGTTCTAAGATTATGGTTGCTCTAATACCACATATTAGACGCAAATTGCGCAACCCCAAGATCTCCATAACCAGAACAAGAACATGCATAATTGAGTAAAAAGATTAACGCACTGTTTTAGGATCCATCGAACATAAAGCAGAAGCATAAAAAGGGATTACCCACATATATCAAGGGGATCCACGCATCAAGTTCTTCTCCTCTATCGCCCTCCGTATCACTGGCTCAATGAGGCGGCCCCCCTCACGTTTAGCGTTAAGTAAACGCCCCTTAGGTGAGGATACATGTGAGAAATTAGGGTTAGAGGAGAGACTTGAGCACTATTTATAGAGTTTCCAGCTAGTCCCCTCATTACGGGCCGAGCTCAACTCGGCCACACTAGCCATGACCTATATTAGACTAATTAAGAAACCTTCTATCTCTCTTTAGACCAACCCTGTTTTACGGTAACCGTAAAAATAATAAATTACAATATCAATTAATTTAGTCCACATTAGAAAAACTCTTACAGTTAAGTGATGTCAAATTAGTAATAACGGATATGCAGTATTACCATTACGCCGTGCTAAGCGCACTTTATTATAAGGTGATGTCTGGAAAAGAAAAGACAATACCGGAAAAAAAAAAAAGACATTGAATTGATAGATCGGGAAATTTGCATTTTGGCCTTCGAAGTTTGTCTTCAGTTCCAGTTTGCCCCTCAAAATTTTTTTTGCATCATTTTACCCTTGTCTTTTTACAACTTGTGTTAATTTGCCCCAGGATCGAGAGAGCGAAACTGCTCGAATGCATTAAATGTAAATGTTTCGAGATTGTGTCGAATTTCCACCCTTATTTTCTATGACACGTGTTGATGAAGGAGGGATTCGATTCTAAAAGAAAGATTGGCAAAGAGGATTTGGCAAAATCGATGCAGGTTTTGAAATTATAGAGGGCAAAAGGAAAACGACATAAATTAGAAGGCAAATTGATATACAATGCAAAATTCAGGAGCATAATGTGTTTTTCCGGTCGAGTATATTAGCGATTGAGATACGGTCATTGTGTAGGTTTTTGCAAATATTAACCTCCTTAATGTAGATGGACATCTTCAGGCGTAATCATATAAAAAGTTTAAAGTTATTTTATGGTGGTTAATTTAGTCATAAACTCATCAATTTGGCTAATTTAGTTCTAAACTTTTGATGATTTGCCGATATAGTCATGCTAGCTAATTTTGACTAGAAAACGATAATGTGGACATCAGTCATGGCACTAACTTGAACAGATTTTGTAATTTTTTTGAAGATTTTTTTCATTTTTATAAATTTTGTATTCCTTTATTTCTTCTTTTTTTTTTTCATTGTTCATCTTCTTGGAAGGACCTAGGAGGGTCACTGAGATCTCAACAATGGCCGGCAACCCTTATTGAGCAAAGCTCTCATTGATCACTAGGCTAAGGTTGCAACAGCCTTCCCACCTCACCTCGCCCCGGCTGTGAAGGTCGCGAAGCCCTAACTGTGGCTAGGGATTAGTTAGCTACCAACCATGTATATCCCCTCAATTTCTTTTAGAAGAACAATAGAAAAGATAGAAAGAAATAATTTATAAAGATTGTTTACATCAACATCATCCATGCCATGTAGGCGGCAGGCATTAACTAAATCGCCACATTAGTAATTTTCAATCGAAACTAATTAAAAGAACTAAATTAGACAAATTAAAAAGTTTGGATTTGAATTGATCACCATACGATAGGTCTATGAATTTTTGAAAAATTTTCCCAAGATCTTCATATGGGGTACCATTTGAATCCATAACAATCTCAATCATTAATTTATAGGGATGATTACCAAGAAAGTTTTAAACCCGTTGCATTTGTACAAATTTAATCATCAACTTTTCAACTTGACAAATTTAGTTTAAAACATTTTTCATAATTTACCAATGTAAATGTTGGCCTTCCCACATGGTACCACCAGTGTTTATGTGAACATTTTTTGCAATTTTTACAAATATTTTGAAATTTTTATAAATTGTTAAATTTCATTTTTTTCTTTTTTTCTTTATTACAACAGATGAGGCCAGACCTCATCGGATCGAGCAAGGGTGACTTCACTAACCATTGCGGGCATCACTTGAAATTGGCCATTGGCAAAAAGGAAAATAAAAAAATAAAAAATAAAAATAAAAGAATCATAATTTTTGTTCATGCCACGTAGGATTGTCAACATTGACTTGACTATTACGTTAGTGTTTTTAGTTAAAATTGGTTGGAATGACTATATTGGCAAATTATCAAAGGTTTAGGATTGAATTTACATAACTAAAAATTTATGACTAGATTGGCACAAGTGCAATAGAATTATAACTTTTTTAGTAATTTTCCCTTGATTTACAAGGTCAACTCTTTCAAAACAATTAACATTTCTAATGGCCGCAAGTTGGAACAATTGAATTGCTTAACTTGACATTACAATGTCACAATTAGCCATCAAACCAAATTAGAGAATTCAATTAAATATACCACATAATTAACCTATATAGAAACATAACTACCTACAAGAAATATGCAATATACTAATTATTTAAGGGTTATGGTATATAAGTGCCAAATTTATTTCAAACTAATTTTTTTACCATCAAAATCCCAAATGAGTACATATGTGATAGATTTATTCTAAATTAATTTTTTGACCACTAAAAACTTCAAACTAGTATGTTTGTACCACAAAAAACCACAAAGTAGTACATCAATGGCCAATGGAAGGTAAAATTCGAAATTAGTACACTTATCAATTACCATGTGTTATCCAAATCAGCAATTTAATAGTAAAATTTAATGAAAACTAATTAAAGATAAATTTGTCACAAATGTACCAATTTGATATATTTATATGATCTTGAGAATATATGGTATATCCATAGTATCTTCATAATATCTATAAAAAAAAAAAAATCTTTAATAGCACTTAAGAACAAGTACTATCTTTGCATTCCTTGAATTCAAGATTTATGCTATACATGTTCAACATACACAAGTACGTAAAGTAAGAACTTGATCCACGGGTGTTTCATGGGAACATTGAACAATAGAGCAAACAAAGTAAGTTAGTATGGAGACTCAATTACCAAAAAATATATATATTTTATATTATTTTCTATACATGAAAAATGGTCCTGAAGTCTATGAGAGTACTTTAGATATTTTGTAGATACTTTTGGTCAAATTATATTTCCTAGCTTACAATACCCTTCATGTAAGCAAATACAATTTTTTAAGGCTTGCACTATTTTTACCTAGTTATTAACTCATGACACCCTATTTTATAGTAATTTGACTATGTTATTCCTTGTAGGTAACACTCTTGATTTAACATTATTTCTTACATTTTTAACTCCCTTTTCTTTTGTTTCAATTTTACTAGAAATGAAACTACCCATGCTCCTTTGAAACAACATTTATTAAGGATAAATGTGAGATTCACTCTTAATTAAAGATTAATGGTTGTCTTCTTTTTTTCTTGTTTTTGGTTTTTTTTTCCTTTTCTTTCTTCATTAGGAACAAAACTGGTGTGCCTCTTTTCCAAAAAAATATATATATATATATATATATTTTTATTTTAAATAAAGAGAAAATAGTTTATTTGGTAAAAAATAACTAAATATTATGTTTCCAACAAAAAAAAAAAACTTTTTTTTATGAATGAGTTGTATATTTCTTTTTCTTTTCTTTTTTGTACAAGGAAGCTATCATTCAAAAATCACTTAAACACAAGAAAGAGAATAATATTTGAGTAAATTGTGTATAATACATACATCAACACAATATTTAATCTTTGAATAAATTCTCCTAAATGCGTACAAAAAAATCGAAGTCAAAAAATTTATGGTCATGAGGATGATACGGATGAAACTAACATTTCTTTACTCCAATGTGTAATTAGTGCTTGATTAGATTATAATAATGGAGAGTAAGTTCATAAGACAAATATGAAGGAAACGATAAAATGCAATGGGTGTGGAAGAAGTGGTTAAGGAGAAAAGAAAGTTGTTTGGAGGGGATGTGGGCAAATTTTTCTTTTAGTAAATTGAAAAATAGAAGAAGAAAAATGGTAAGAATAAGTATAATAAAGAGTGGGACTCACAAGAAATTATATAGTCAATTTAATGTGATATGGGACGTCAGGAGCTAATAAGAGGTTAGAAAACCTGTGAGCCTTTTCTGATGATTAGGTAATCATTAAGATAGAGAAAAAAATGAAGGGGTGTGATATGTTAATTTGTTTGTAAAATAGGTTGTGCAAAATACAGTTTTGAGCATGGATGAGTTCCCCAACGTTTGTAAAATTATGTTTAGACCCAAAGTTCTAGAGAAGTTTACAAGTACATCCATAAACCTTGACCACTAAAGTATTTCAAGTACTTCAAATTCAAGAGCTATATCATGCAACCAAAATGCTAGCCCTGTTTCGCTTAAAGGTATTAGAAGATTGTTGCACTCTCACTTTGAGTTGAAAGTGCAATATAACTTCCAAGAAGGAAATTGTTCTCCTGAGTAGCTTGCTAATCTTGGAATTGATAAGTTCTTGAATATTAGTTTCTTTTCATTATCTGCTAGAAATTACTTCACATTTTATTAGGTAATAAAAAGTATGGTGAATTTACAATTTTAGATTTTCGTATTCAACTTTAACCTTTTTTCCTACCGAAAAGAAAATGCACTTCACTGTGGGATCTATAGTTTTTTTGTTAATACTAATAATTTTAGAAAAAGAATTTGCATAGTTGATTCATTTGGAGGGATTCCTTAGAAACGGACTCTATTATGTTCTAACAAGAGTCGAGCGATTGAATCAAGAGGAAAAACATCGAGCTATTGTCCTAACTTTTTTTTTTTTTATCAATCAAGTATAAATTTAAGAAAGTTAAATGTTGTTTACTATGTATGCGATGATACACATTTGTCTTGTGATGATCAGCGAGACAAACCTCCTTATGCAATGGGATATTCCTAGAATTTAAATATCCAAAACCTCTTAGCCAAAAAGTCAAAAGATTTCGGAAACCCATATGAAGTGGCTACTTTGTAAATGTGTATTGCATTGGGGGTTATTCACGGAAAAAGGGAAGCGTGTTGTCCACCGTCCACAAATCGCACAGTGCAGAAAAAGCAGAAGCAGCTTGCAAGAAGTTTCCACGGATTCAACTCTTTCTTCCTTCTCCCACGTTTTCCAGAGAAACCATAAGTTCTTTGCATGAACACATGCTTACTTACTATTGACAATATCTTCGCTTTGTTAATCAAACGCCAAGAGGAAAGGTCAGTGCCAGCAGCACCTTCACCTTGAATTCTACGTTCGCGTGGGGGACAGGTTGTGCCCACTTCGCTGGGTACTCTTGACTAAATGGGATCGGCAGATGCCGTACGTTAGATAGACAACTACTCGGTCTGCGTAGAATCTGGATCATCCACGAGAAGGCTTGGACGCTGAGTCACGCACGTATCTCGGTTTGGAATAAGCCAATCATGCTCACAGGCATGCGCCTCGAGGAGCTTGTCTACATCAGACCAAACCCTGCGTGGACCAAGTTCGCAAGGCAGCAGAAAGGGAGCATGAGCATGCATCGCGAAGGCGGCCTCCGCGATTTCACCAGACTGATCCACGTAACACGGCCTCTGAATCACAGCACAAAAACCGGAAGAGGCATTTAGCGATGAAAAACATATTTTTGTCTTGGCGTATTTAATTGGTCCTTCTTCAGAAACAGGGCCCTCGAGCCTTATTACTAATTTAATGACGGAATAGTTGCATTAGCATAGGTAATCGACAATTGGGATTGAGAGAAGTAAACACGTTTCGGCTCATTCTCGCGAAGAAGATGGAGTTCAGAGAAGTAGTTCATGGTGCGTTACAAGACTTGTATAATGGCGATCGGTTTCGAGTTAGGGTTCCTCTGAACCAACCTTACCTTGACCACTTTCTTTCTTTCTTGATGGGTCAGTATGACAAACTTCGCTTCGCTTGAGAACTGTAACATGCTCACTGAAGATGTTAATGGGAGGCCTACGAAATTGTTAGTGGCAGGCCCATCTTTCGCGGGAAGGCCCACCAGAGAAGCCGGGACGGTAAAGATTCTTTTGCTCGCAACCCACCAATGAATGACCGCCTATATCAACGCCGACAATCCAACAATGGCTGACCGACCAAGTCACGAGGCACTGTCTTTAAGTAGGTTAATCTTTCTTTTTTCAGACTAGACATCTAGATATAAGTAGTAAAATTTCATTATGCGGAGGTCTGCATCACGTTCGGCATTTCAAAGAAGATGAGCACTGACGATAATTGGACATGCCCCGATTACGCTCTGTGCCAGACCACTACTATCAGTCGGTATGGACGGTCTCAATCCCACTTTATCCGGTCTCAACGTGAATGTCATTTTCAACACATAAAAGCGGCACATGGATGGTTAGCTTTTAACCGAACAATAATCGCACACAATCTGTCCAACCAGCATATCTTGATCAGTGTTCTAAGTACCAACCAATTAGGAATCCTAACGCGCCAATGAAGCGAAATTGGAGCAGTAGCCCTCTCCATCGAAAGAGGCGATGAGGCTGAGGTTGACGGGAAGAAGATGAGAACCACTCAACTTGGCAAATCTCTAAGTCCCACTCGACGGTGGAAGATTACAACCACTAGTCCAGGAGCATAAAAAGGGTCATAAACAAAGTGCCTCTCTTTCGATCTTTACAACGTTTTGGCAAATACCATAACATTCCCATGAGTGGAGCACTTGGAATGAAGTGGACTACAGATACTCCCACATATTCTCTCGTGACTAAAATACACTACGCCACTAGAGTTCGCCATCATGTTCATCAAGCAGAAACGAATAACAGACAGCTGACGTGGTTAGGAAGGACAGGATAATACAGGCCCATACCTTGGCAGAGATGACTACAAGGGCACTGCACGCTCCGCAACAACAAACATCTGCATGAGCATCTTAGATGCACTCGGCCCTTCATGATACTGTCTGCAAAAGGGCTCATCCAATCAACGCCTTGGAAAATAATCACAAAAGGATCCAAATCTGCTCTTGTGTGGGTAGGAAGTCAATGTCGGCCTTTCATGTCGATTCACTCAGCTCCCAAGTTTAGAGAACCATCTTTCATCAACTTCAAGCTTAGGCTGTTAAATCTGCCTCTTGAATAGTGACGCGAAGCTTTTCTCCAGTCTGTTCCTGTTTTCATCATTGCGACGAATTCTTCATAGCTAATTCTCCCATCCTAAAGTGACAGAAAATCATATTAGTGCTAAGTGTTCAAGATTAGAGACTGTCCATATGCAGTTGAGTATGTCCTGACTCTCTTTACCTTGTCCTTGTCCACTTCCTGGAAGATTTCATTAGCTAGGTCACTACAATCATCTGCCCCATCTTCCACTAGAGATTCGCGTAGCTCATCAGGTTCAATGAAAGAATTGCCGTCCTTGTCGAAGTAGGAGAAGGCTTTCCGCAGATGCTCATCATTTCCCACCCTCTGAAGATGGAGTGAAACAGCAAGAAACTCTCCATAGTCCAATGAACCTTTGCCATTAGCATCCACCTGTTTCCAACAAGCTCCCTCATTCAACACATAAAGACACATCTATGTACTTAGGGATGATGATTGAAACAAGTATGTCACTCCTTTCAAGGAAGATGACGGAGATTGCATGACCGAACTTTTGGGCGAAGTTAAAAACTAACCAATATATCAAATGAGTACAAATTCAAGTAAAGAAACAGGTTAAGAAATGATGATGTTTTTTACAATTTAAGTTTAACTTGCCTCATGGTCAAAAAGGGTAAAAAGAGGAAGTTTAACTTGCCAGTGTAAATTCCCTTAATATTCTCCACGGAGTAATTTCGTATCGAAAGGTCAAAACACAACAAACATCTTTTTAGCCAAGCCATGTAGGATTTCCAATTGCAAATTCGGAATAGTAGCCTTTCACATGTCGAAGTACCTTGGAACCAAAGGAAAGAGAAGAAACTACAAGCAGCAGTGTTTCAGCACTACACTTTCTTATGTAGAACACAGACTAGAAAAGACCAAGGAACAGAGGGTACAATTAGAAAGTCTAAAGGCCTGCCTTTTAGCTGCAGGTGAATCTCTATCAGCTTGAACAAGGAATTTTGACGGTTGCTGTTCGATCACTGTTTATGAGTTTTACATAGAGAGCCCGCATATTATTTTACCCATAGCTGCTTTTGTAAGATAGATGGACTCAAACTGTCACCTAAGGCTAATGACCCGAAAGCTACTGCCTGAAGAAAATCGTACATGTAGAGAAAAATCAGGTCCACAAAACCAGTGAATTCACTTAGTGTCCAAAAATCTGCTAGGAGGGCTGTACTGAATGAATTCCCAATATCCCTTGAACCTATGTTTTATAATTTTATTTCGTAAGTAGCTTTTGGCGATATCAGCACCGAGACTAGAAAGTTTTTCATGAAAGTTAAAGTGTTTCAATCCTATTGGTGCAACTTGGCAAGAATGGAAAGTTCGGCCCCCACTTCTTGCTCACTGTCTCATGTCCACAATGGAACCAGAGACGAGAACCTCCAATTATATCCCTATTGGTGATAGACTAAGAGCGCTTTACCAACAACACATTAAATCTGTTATGCTTTTACTATCCAATGTGTATGTTGAATATCCTATAATTCTCACCTCCAGCAGTTCACAATGGCCAACTAAATAAAACGAACAGTATGCATGTTCAAAAGATAGACTGAGATATTCTTAAACAAAGAGAACAATCATAGACCGGAAGAAGCCAGCCTAAGTACCTAATAAATAAGCAACACATTCAAAACCAGACAGACATGAGAACCTAACAATTTGTGCTTTAACTGGTTCAACCCCGGTATGACTGAAAGATGACATCTTGAGATTAGTGTACTGGTATATGTATTTATAACCTTGGAAAGAAAATATTGCCTCATAAAGTTCGCTAGGACATGTGCCTGCTTCTGGAATTGTACTAGTTCAAGCCCCCAGTACTCTCAGTTTCACATTCTTCACAAGGACCAACTCACTCTTATGCCATACATGTATGTGTATAAATATTCCCGACAGAATTAAAGGGTGTCAGCAAAAGTGGCCCAGCTTCAACCCTCCCATGTTCTCCAATATCTTTTTAGAAATGTCAAATCCAATCAAACCAGGTCGACTCTTTGCTGGATTGAACAGTTTCTGAACCAAATAGAAGAAATAAGAAACCAAACTGGCAAGTTCACTGGTTGAACCAACTGGTCCAGTCTGGATTCGGAAACATTGGTTCCTAGGTCACCATGCCTCCATAAACAAGATAAACTAGCTAGTAGCATCATCGAATATGATGAAACAAAACAAATACTTAAAATGTTGTCCAAATAGGTGGTATTATGACCAAAGTAGAGATCAAGTACACTCACAGCTTCGATGAGCATCTGAACATCAGATTCAGCAAGTTGAGAACCAAAATTTCTCAGCCCAGCTTTTAATTCCTCAATTGAAATAATACCATCATCATCAACATCCATCTTCTTGAACATGTCTTTTATGTCTTCAACTTCTTCCACAGATAGGAATTCAGCAATCACCTATAATGAAGGCCCATCCATCTTACTCACAAAAGAACACTACAATGAAGGAAAAATATATCAAATAGGAACATCCAACTAACCCTCAGTGCCTTTCTTTTGAATCTGTTCATCATGGAAAACTGTTTTAACCTTGATTTGACAACATCTCCTAGTGGAACATTAGGAGCCTTCTTAGCATTTTGGAGCCAAGGATGCTCTGCCAGCAAGACAGCGCGTAAAAACAACTATCAAACTCTGAGGTAGTAAGTTACCACACCATAGTTACACTTTAACAGTATGTTAAGTGTTACCCAAGACATTGAATTTATACTATTTCTTTCCTGGGCAGATCAGCTTTTAACAGTGAGATATGACATTTCAGCATTACCATCATCTTTAGTCTGAATAAAATCAATACCCACATGAACTTTCCTCACAACAACATTGGATTAGGAAGACATCTTCAAACCCCAGACGGTGCGATTGAATATCACATAATTTAGGAATATCGACAACTTCAACCCAAAATAAAAGGAAAAATGTTTGGAAGCGTGGTGCTGGACTTTGAATTAACAAGATCAACCCTAACCAAAACCTACAACTACATAGACAACCTGAACACAGAGGTGAGCAATATATAACCGTTGGAAACAAAAGACAGCCAAGTCAAAACTTCCTTAAATAAATCTGCAATCTTTATGCCATACCATCCACCAGAAACTCCCACTTACATCCATCTACCTATTCTTGCCCCATACGCTTCCTAAAAAGTATATATAGTAGTGTAAAATTCACAAGAGCTAGCTTACCCTAATGCAATTTTTGTTTCTGCAGATACACATCACCCTATGCAGAGCCTAAAATAAGAAACTCTTAAGAAAGTCAGGCAAGAGCTGCCAGCAGGTCCTGAGGATAGAGAAAACTTAAACATCTCTGTTTGGCAGTTTTCCATTGAAAAATGTAAAAGATCCGAGCACTCAATAACAAGTCAAAAGGAGCTACAGACATACCCCTACAGAAAGACAAGCAAAGCCCCAAAGGAGGGAGGGGGAGAGAGAGGAAAATCAAGTACTAGAATATGTTTCCATATAGAAAAGAGAGGAATACCAAGTACTTGAGTAGCAGTTAATCGAAGCTTCGGATCTGGTTCCAACATTTGCCTCACTAAACTCTTAGCACCCTCTGAGACACTTGGCCAAGGATCCCGTTTAAAATCTATTAATCCACGTAGGATGGCCTGCGCAACACCTTGCTCAGACTCTGCATCACAAGTGCATTTTTAGCAACCAGACAGCACTTAAAATGGGTATTGAGAGCATTACATATATAATCAAAGAGAGGAAAAGAGTATGCAGAATCTTAAGATAAAATAATTGAAAGCACAAAAGTGCTAAGGTGCCAAATATCAAAAGCTAGAAAACACACTTGACACCTGCTGTGCTATATTAAACCCAACAAAAAGATGGAAATCACTGAGCATTATTACCAGCCCAAAATGGGGGAACCCCACATAACAGAATGTAGAGAATGACACCAGCACTCCATATGTCTATCTCTGGCCCATAATTCCTCTTGAGCACCTCCGGAGCCATGTAATAAGGACTCCCAACGATTTCTGAGAACTTCTCACCTGGAATATTAGGAATTAGGAATGTCTAGAACAAGTCTATTTCAAACAACTACAATAAAGAATAAGTCTATCTCAAACAACTACAATAAATGGAAGGTTCACGAAAATCTAGGCAAGTTCGAATTGAAGCGCTTTCTAAGTTGTCCATAGCTTGACAAGTTCAGCAATCGTATCCTTTTAAATTAACCACCATGTTGTTGCATTCAAATCCGATTAATAAGAAAATGGGGAAAGAGATCGGGCAGAGAGTGAAATCACTGGAGGAGACTTTTGGTGAGATCAACTTTTTCAACATTTTAATTGATGTTACTCTCCGACCCCAAAAAAAAATACTATTACTCCATTAGATGAAGAAAACGCCAATCCACTCCCAAGCCAAAAAACTTCGAAGATTGAACCAAACTCAAAAGAACTAATTTGGCTGAGGGCAGGTTCAGTTTTGAAGAACTGAAATTCCTGCATGACAATATCCCTAGATGCAAGGAGAATGGGTAGTTTCATGATCTTCATCATAGAAAATCAGAAAAGATTTCTAGAATATCGATGACTTCATAAAAATAGGTCAATCTATCAGAAATTATATCGTTGACTTTAGAATCTATACACTGCAATCTGCAAAAAAACGTTACAAAATGCAACCAATCATAAAGTCAAAAACAGAATATCTCAGAATCAACCACAAGAAAAGTAAAACCAAATGAAACAAAATTACAGAACACAATTGCCCCAGTACCACGGTAAATCAGCAATGCATAATTGCTAGCAGGCCAGATAAAGTAATGTCAATAAACCCAGATAGAAATGGGTGATATCCTAAATATACAACCGATGACACAACTCAATTGTATCTATGCTGTTATGCTATATAAAAAAAGTAACAAGGGACTGGGAGATGAAAAAGCTAGCAAAAGCAAGCAGAAGCAAGATGGAAGCCAGCTTGAGGAAGATAGGATTAGAAATTTATCTAGAGATACAACATGACAGTTGGGACTGCAGTTATGCTGATTATTTTTTAGGTTTAAGAGTGTATATGAGAACCAGTGCAAAAGAACTCCACTTCTATTTCAAGGAGCCAATCAATAGGGTTTTGATAACACCAGAGGCCCTTGCATTTATCTGAGGGCATTAGTCTAACTGCAAGATTCGGATACCCCATTTTATCAAGGGAAAGGAAAAAAAAAAAAAAAAAAAAAGCAAAGTCACATGTCCAACACATGGAGTTCTCTAGTAACCATTATACTATGTAAGAATGATGCATCAATCCCAGAGACAGCAATTACCTGTCGCAGGTAAATTTTTGAAGAAACTCAAATATGAAAGGAGTAGCAAATTTATCTTCAGAAGAGACCTATGCCAAAGTTATGTTTTCTCTGACTAGATAAAGAAACAATCTAAAAGATGAGCAAAAGTACCTAACCCATTAGCAAAGGAAGCATTTCTTCATCAATATTCTCGATATGCTAATGCTCAACTTTGCAAAAGCAAATTTTTTATTTTCAGGGTACTCTTTGACCCAGAAAACCAAATTGGATGATTCTATAGTAAAAACTTCACTGATAAGTAGAAGTTCTCCTGATCAATTGCCCACCACAAGGAAGTAAGACTCACAGTGCGACACAAGCAATACATTTATCTCATCAAAGTCAACCTAGTTAGGTTCTGACATCACTATTTGAGTCAAGTAACAGAAAAATTTGCAAGTCCTGTATCTTTTGAAAATATTTAATGACTACAAACGTGGCAACCCCATATAAATAACATTTATTGCAAAGTGCATGCCAGCACATACTTTTGGCAGTAAGGTAGAGATGTTAAACATCAACAAGGCAAAATAAAACTCAATGGCATACCCAACCATAGGTATCTAGCTGGGTACCTACTATATGCTGGAAAGTGAAATGAATATTACATACAAAGCTGCACTGGTATACATATGAAGCATCAGGGTTAAGAGAGCATGGCTAAGGAACAATACAGTTATTGCTCCTTGGACTCATAAAAATATCAGGGTTCTACAGTTCAGACATCCTACACCAGGCAAATAGGACACCAACATGAAACACTTAAAAGATGATTCACAGTGGAAAGCTCTAGACAAAACTTAGTTTGGTACAGCTCAAGTATGACACCAAACTTAAGGTACTTTAAGAGTCATTTCTTATAAACAGCAGTTAAATTAGGAAAGTTGAAGGACATGCTGGAATTTAAGTTCGATGAATAGCACAGCTTAAGTGAAGCAGACATTTCCTTTTCTTTTACTGCTATGTTTGGATATGCGGAGGAAAGAAAAATTGGAGAAAAAAATATAAAAATTATGAATTTCCCTCCTTTTCTCCACATAAAAACTTTAAAATTTCCATTTCTTTCCACCCAACTTTCATCGCCCCATTTTCTCTCATTTCCCCAACATAGCCTAAGAGAAATAGCAGAGAGACCTCCAGCTCAGTCTGTAAGAAATCAGTGGAATGGGTAGAACATATGGACAAAAAGTTCAAGCCCAGCATCCAATTAGATTTAGTACTCATCTCTACAAGTTTGATTGACATATAGGAAAACAGATTTTTTTCTATCCAAAAAGGTTCAAACTTAATCGTATTAGAATGGGATCATGAGTCACGTCAAGTTCATGATCTGATCAAATGTTTCTTTTTATGAAATCCAAAAAAAAAAGAAATATATATATATCATCTATATTACTGCAAGCCAGAGAGACACTGAGAGAAACTACAGTTCCTTTTCCCCAGGCCCAGCCAAAGAAGTTATAACGGAATCTAACGGGTCAGATTGATCAGATATACTCCAACAATGAAAGTCCAGGCAAGAAGTCATTCTTTTCCTTCCTATTGCCATTTTCTTTCCAGGACATGCTTTTAACAGGTTTCACATCTCAAGAAACCATTTGTTTGGAGACTCTCTCTCCTCCAAAATTCAACATCCACCAATTAGCAACAAGTTTTTTCATTCTATCCATACAAAGACTCCTGACTCCTGACATGCAAAGCATGCACCGGAGCTGGGTCAAAAGGTGAAATTTTGATATAAGACACTTTAGGTGCTTGGTACACGTCACCAAAATTTCTATCTTATATCTTTTGATCTCTGCTGCATGACTAAAACCATTTGAAAGACATTGATCAAAGCTAGTTTGACTCCATACAAATAAAGCACCAAAAACAAATTAATCAGTTCGATATAAGCAATATGATCATTATCTGTTGTTAAAGACTAATAAGTAGATATGCAATCAACCAGAAAGCTCCCACCAGATCCTAATAAAATGCTAGACATTGAGCCGTGCATCCTCTATGCAAAACCACTCTAATTAGTTGACATGACAATCCAGTTATCATGTCAATGTCTTGGCTACTATCACACTTAAGAATCTCATTTTTTTATGTACCAAGCACCGTAGGCTACCACAGAATCAATTAACAAACATGGTATTTGAGGTCTATGTCAGCATCGTTAAACGATGTGGACATAATCCTAATTGGATCCACCTAGAAAGAATCAGTTTTAAAATGTCGTCAAGAAAGGGTCATCCAAGTAGGGATGTATAGGCAAATAAGCGATATACATTTAGTGGGTTCATGGTTTGGTGGACCTTAGGACGAGTAATAAAGAGCACAGGGTAGGTTCAAAACTCCAAATATTATAGGCATTGTTGGTGTAGGATATGTTGAGGTCATACTTACTCTGTACCCAATGTACACCCATTAAAATATGATTACTACACTTAAATGTGTGCATGTGCATTTAATCACCATGATTATAGTATCAACTACCAAATATCTAAATTAACATCCGATATTATGCTATCTGAATTACTACACAAGTAGACTTAGAGATATGAATGTTATGAAGGTGGAATTGGACAAACATCATACGAGTGTGTTCATCTTGCTGTAGTTTTACCTCTGCTGTTATCGTGTTTATTCTTTTGACTGAATTTGTTTTATCGGTTCTATCCTCTTGTCATCAACAAAAAACAAATACTCGATCCAGTGATTAACTTGTGTTTAAGAGGTTGACAGACATTAAATGCATAAACACTTTACTTATTGATATAAAGATCCAAAGGGAAAAGATACCGCTCTACTTGTGGAGGACTTGACAAGTTCCAAAGTGGTTCCAAGAGGCCAACAATGGTTTCTAGGTTCCACGAAGGTCGTGGGGCAAGGGAAATGCCAATTCATTCTGAAACCTCCACAGCAAGAACATATCAGAATTTTCGTTCTTTTCCGTATCAAAGACATATTCCTATGGGATTCCCATACAATACAACTTCGCTCTAACATACCAAATCGAGAGCATCCCTGTAGTTTTCCACCCTTTGTCAGAGACATGTAGTACTTTGGAATATAACATAGTTATTTGTCAGAAGATTTGCAATTGCGACATAAAATCATCTCGAAAAGCACAATAGCAGATCATTTGGCACGTGACGACACGGCTATCAGACCAACAATTTGAGGAGCTTGACTTCCTAGAAGTCGGTAAGAATCTTCCAAGTATTATTTTTTCATCCGATGAAATCAAGGAAGAAGTATTCTGCTTAACTGCCAAGACTAGTTCGAAAAATTGACAGAGATGCTGTTTATTGCCAAAAATATACTACATTACTCATGTAGATCTCCCAATGGCATATGAACAAAGGATGCTACTTTCCAATTGAGAACACCCCTACATCCGGGGGAGGGGAGGCGCATTAAATAGCAAACTGAAGATCTTACCTGGCTTGAAGAATATCGACAATCCGAAATCAATAGCCTTGAGAGGCGAATTCTCCTTCTTGTTAGCGAACAAGAAATTCTCCGGCTTCAAGTCCCTGTGTATCACCCCGTGCTTGTGACAGAGCTGCACCACCTCCACGATCGTCCGCGTGACCGCGGCCGCGGCCCTCTCCGTGTAATGCCCCCTCGCCACGATCCGATCGAACAGTTCGCCCCCTCGCACAGCTCCATCACCAAATGCACCGCATTGTCGTCCTCGCACGCCTCCTTCAGGCTCACGATGCTGGGGCTCCGCGGCAGGTGCCTCATGATCGCCACCTCCCGCCGCACGTCCTCCACGTCCACGGCCGTCCGCAGCTTCCGCTTCGAGATGCTCTTGCAGGCCAGCAGGTCCCGCGACGCCCGGTCAATGCAGAGGTACGTCACCCCGAACTCCCCCGCCCCAGCTCCCGGTCGATCAGGTACCGCTCCTCGATGTTCTCCTTCTGCACGCCGGCGAGGACGGTCACGGCGCCGCCTCCTCCGCCTCCGCCGCCGCCCTTCCTCCCGCCGGCGCCGCCGTGGTCGCGCTTCCCGCCGTGGTCGTGGCCGGCGTAGTTGGACTTCACGTCCTCCCGGGCGACGGCGGCCGGAGATCTGCAGCAGTTCCCCATCCCCGACCGTAATGCGGCCCGAAGATCAGATCCGCGCCGCCGCGAAGCGCCGCCGCCGGAGGCCGAGCAGGGAGAGCGAGAGCGAGAGCGAGGGCGAGGGCGAGCGCGAGGGGCTTAGGGTTTCACATTCCCCGAGCGAGAGAATGCGAGGCCGGCGGTAGACCAGGGGAGCTACGGCGGCGAGCGCTGGAGTGGGATCAGCGGCTAGAGAGAGAAAGCTAGAGAGAGAGAGAGATGGAAGTGAGTGAGGTGAGGTGTGAGAGGAAAAGAGTACGGAAAAGTTGCAGCCTGCAGAGCTCAGATGCCGCTGCTTGATAGAGAGAGAGAGAGAGAGAGAGAAGGGGCGGGGGTGTACTTTGGGAGATAAAAACTCTTTTCCCCATAAAAAAAAAAAAAAAAAAAAAAAGAAAGGAAAGGAAAGGACAAGAAAGGATTAGAAAATCGTTATTGTTATTTTATTTTATTTGAATTATGGTTTTTTTAAATTAAATGTTTTCGGAAATATTCTCTGACCCTGCGACTTTTGTCGTCTCTCGCCGGAGAGAGGTTGAAAGGAAGAGGACGGAGGGCGGGGGGTAGAATCGTCTTTTCGCGACTCGCCGCAATTCGGGAAATCATTTCCCGAATGTAAAAACAAATTTTCAGAATAGATTCCGCAAAAACGGAATTTTTTAAATCGCATAAAAAACCAGGCAATTTTTTTTTTTTTTTTTTTTTTTGTCGATGGGCTAATTTAAAAGGCGCGGTGTTTTTAGGTTTTCTTTTTATTCTTATCAGCTCAATTGATGTAATAATGGTTTTTTTTTTTTTACCAGTTATTACGTCGGATTAGATTTTTTTTTTATTGTGTAGTTACTATCTTTTCAACATTTATGAATTCTATAATGGGCCCGCCGCGATAGTAATTTGATGAGGAGGGTGAGGGGTCCATGTGTATGCCCCCTTGTCATACATATGATTCATAAAAATAAAAAATAAAAATAAAAAACATAAAAATCTAAAAAACAAAATAATATATATATATATATATGAAATTCAGCGCAAAAGATCATAAGGTCCAGTCAAGTCTCCCCGACCAAATATGGAAAGCTCTTATTATGTTAGGTACTCAAGAGCGAGGGTAAGGATCAAGAGCGAGGGTAAGTAACTCTATTGGGTCGAGTTGTTCATAATTTTCTTATCTTTTGTGGATTGTTACAATGATCATTAATGTTTGGTTAGTTTGGGGTTGCAAGAAATATTAATACCATACTGGATCTAGCTAAATCTATGAATTTGATATCTCAAGAGATATTAATACTATACTTGGTCCGATCAAGTTCAGAAGTTTACTCTAACTTATTATGTGTTATCAATATAATCTTAGATTCGACCCGACAATGACATAGTTACATTCGACTCCACTATCCACATAACATCTTTATCCATTTCCATCTTTAATTTTTCTTGCGCTTCTAAAATTACTTCTTAATCTTTTGGTACTTTGAGAAAGAGAGTGAAGAGGAAGGAACGAGAGGTATGAGTATTCTGGGGGGGCTTTCGATTTCAATTTGGAGGGCATGGGTTGGGACAAAATGAAGACAGGAAAAGGGGAGGGGCTGGGGGGATTAAATTAGCCGACAAAAGCCAAGACGCAAAGGGAGGAAGGGACAGAATGATTGATGGTGATTAATTAGCCTCTAATTGTCGCCCACTCACCTTCCCCTAAGTCCTTCAGCTTTGTCTTCACGCTTCTCGCCAAGGGAATCCCCGGGCCTTTTGTTCCTAACTTTTGCATTCCCCTTTTTCCTCCGCCCTTTTATTTAAGTACACTCTTTAGGCAGATTCATCTAATCAGGTGGGGTTAAAAAAAATGGAGACATGTATAAACTAAATGTTGGATGTTTGGGACAAGTATGTGTTCGCATTCTTAATGCTCTCGGTATGCTATCAATATATTATTATCAAAAAGATTTAGAAAAATAGAGTCGAGTGTCTGATATCATATACCAAAACAAGTTGCATAAGTCATCCTTCTTGAATAAGAAGCATCGGTTGAGCGTTTCTGGCAAGAGAATGAAATAAAATAAAATAAAACCTTATTCACAAAAATTAAATGACCTAATTCTTAAAAATACCTTCGACTTTATGTCCAATTTCAATTTTGTCTCGAATTTAAAAAAAAAAAAAAAATCCAGGTTCATTCCAAATCCATCCCCAACTTTTGGTTGTCTTAAAAAAAAAAAAAAAAAAAAAAACTCAACTTGGTTTAGTCCCAAATCTATCCCGAACTTATTTTGTCTAAAAAAATACCAATTTTAAATTTAGTCCCAAATTTACACCTATTAGCTCTTCATTCAAAAACTATCGTCAATCCTCTCTAATTCATGTAATTATCATATCAAAGAATGGTTTCTTTTTGGAGATTATTTTCCACGTCACTTTACTAACGATTTTTGAATGAACGGTTAATGCACAAATTTGGAACCAAGGTTAAAGTTTGGAATTTTTTTAGACAAATAAAAGTCCTAGTCAAATTTAGGATTAGACCTTAAGTTCAGGGTTTTCATTTAGATAAACAAAAGTTCGGGATACGATTAAAACTAAACCTAAAATTCAAGGTTTTTTTTTAATAAAAAAATCTTAGACAAAACCGAGATTGAACCTAAAATTTAGAATTTATTAGGAAATTAGGCCAAAAAAATTTGAGCATTTTAATCGCACTTATCCTGTGAGATTCCCAAATGTTGAAGGATCAAATCTTTAATCAAATTATGTGATTTGTTTACTATAAGGCCGATCTTATCAACATTTTCACCGACAGATTTTCTACAACTTTCAAGCACAGTGATGGACGCTGCTCATCTTTGTTTGACGGCCCCCCTCTACCCACTCTTTATCATGTTCCACCTGTCTTCACAAGTAGTGTTTTCCAAGAAAGTAGAAAGCACGTAGGAGTCAATGTCGGGCCAAGACGAGTGAGGAGCTCCTCCATCCACTGGTGCAGGCATGTCCATTCCTAGTCGTGAAACTAATAAGTAGACAATTCACTGTGATTGACATGACCCAGATTGTTAATTTGGAACTCTACAAAATGAAAAAGTGAGGACCAATTGGATGACCAAAAAAGGCACTGCCTCTTATCTTTTGGAATTGTCTATTGCATAAATTTCTTATTGGTATCAACTCGCTTAATGCGCATGCTAGTGACATGATAAGAGTAAGATCAATGAAAATTTTGCTTTGTATATTCATACTACTTTATTCGTCACGATTCAAATTGAAATTATGAGTTTTAATGTTCATGAAATGCATTCACATGCTTTACCAAAAAATAAAATAAAAATGCATTCACATTGATTAAAAGCCAACATCTTTTCTTAGGATAATTAGTTAAAAGAAATCAGAAGTCAAATTACCTCAATACACAGATTAAAAGTAAAATGTTTTCATCGACCAACATGATTATGTAAAACCCCATTGATTAGATGATGAAATGAAATCTTTCTTTTTTTTTTTTTCTAACACACCGATATAGAAATGGAAAAGCAACGCAAAGAGTTCATTGGATTGAAAATTTGCACATTCTTCAATCAATTGATGATAATATTTGCAGCTCTAAAAATTGATTTCTATGGGTTATTTGGTTAAGTGAACAAATTATACTTAATGCCTATATTCTTATTAATTCAAAATACCCTACAAACAAAGACAAAGACCATTAACACAACATATCCAAAGATTTCTGAAAAACGGTGAGCAAACACTTTTGTTCATGGAAATATCATTTCCCTAAAAAAACATGTTTTCAAAAAAGATAACTTCAAATGAGAGTTAATACCATGAAAAATTCTAAAATTGGTACTCATGTGTTAAATTCATCCAAAACTAATTTCTAATCACATAAATATCAATTTTGTATATTTATAACAAATTTACCCTTCATTACTTTTCATTAAATTGGATTAATACTACGAAAAAACACAAATCAATACACATATGACAAATGGATTGTAAAATCTCAAACTGGTACATTTATTAAGCATTACGTGTTATATAACTTAGTAATTTATCCACAAAATTTAATGAAAACTAGTATTGAGTAAATTTATCATAAATATATTAATTTAAGGTTTTTTTGTAATAAAAAAATTTAATTTGAGATAAATTTATTGTATGTATATAAGTTTGGAGTTTTTTGTGGTATTTTCAAAAATTGATGATCCCTTTTGTAGCTCTAACAATTGGTTCTTATAGCTTATTTGGTTAAGTGGACGAATTGTACTTAAAGCATATATTCTTATTAAATCAAAATACCTTAAAAACAAAGATAAAGACATTTGAAATGACATATCTTATCGAAATAGAGATACCTAAAAAGTGACGAGTGAATACTTTTTTGCCGTGGTAATGTCATTTCCCTCGAGAAAATGTTTCCAAAAAGGATGATTTGTTCCCATTCTAGTATATTAAATTATTCTCTCTTTAAAAAGAGGTCAATGGTCATAATTTTGGTCAACCAACCGATGCAGATTGTACTCAGATTTTGCATATCCAAACTAGTTAAGGGCTGTCCAATTGACAAGATAGAAGGTCACCTCCTTCACTTTGGACAAGTTTCGAAAGTACTTTTTATATGGGCCCAGCGGCCCACAATGAAAAGAAATGAAAGTTGAATCTTGCAAGCTTGGCCGGTTAGGAAGCCCCATATCCATCTAGACCAGGTCAAGCCCAACATTTTTATTGTACAATAGATACATCTCGAAATTTCATAATATCTCTCACTACATCTTATGGTACGTATAACTATGTATTTTATACTTAGATAGAGCTGTCGAAATAATTTTCTCTTTGACTTTTACTTTTCGTAGAAACAGTCTTGTTTTTTTTTTTTGGGTCAAATAGAAACAGTCTTGTTAAGAAAGGGCTTTTTATTGAATTGATTTATATTTTGAAACTTGCTATTACTAATAAAGTCAATATCACAAAAACCCCCAAACCGGTATACATGTGATAAATTTACTCAAAACTAATATTTTAACTACTAAAAATCCCAAAATTGTACACTCATGATAAATTTATTAAAAAATATTTTTGAATACATTCATCCCCAATTAGTTTTTGTTGAATTGGATTGATATCATGAAAAAACATTAACCGATACACTTATGACACTTATGACAAATGGATGGTAAAACTTTAAATTGGTACACTCATCAACTGTCATACGTCATCCAACTTGGCAATTTGACAGTAAATTTAGCGGAAACGAATAGAGAGTATATTTGTCACAGATATATTAGTTTAAGGTTTTTGTGGTTAAAAAATTATTTGAAGTAAATTTATCGTCGTAAGTGTACAAATTTGAGATTTTTGTGTTATCAATCCTTATTAATATGAATGTATGGACTTGATTTGGGGCTTGAGAAAGATTTTTTTGGAGTAATGTCACTATAACTTCTAAAGTTGCAATTATTACATAATAGGCTCTCGAAGAAATTAGGAATGTCTACGTTGATCATAAGGTTAGTGGGTCCCTGGGCCTCTCTTTCAAATGAGTGTGCCTAGATAGGTAATTTTACTCTTGAGGACGGTTCGGCCTGGCCCATGAACTTCTTCTAGAATATTTATTAAATTTTTCTGGACTGTTTTCGACAAATTTTTTTAGATCCGGCACCAGGCCCATTATGCCCAATAACAAGGCTTGGGAGTCATTAATGTTCTTGAAATATCCGATAAGCGGAATCAATGAGCTGCTAAAATGCAAAGCATGAACCATAATAATACGTTTTTTCGAAATATTCACATACTAATAAACATTAACTTCTTTGAGTGTTTGTTTTGTTGGTGCCGGGCTTCCTCTCTTTGTATATTCATTTGGTAAAATCTATATTATACTTACCTTTACCCAAAAATAAAATAAAATAAACATTAACTTCTCTTTTCTGAGATGATGATTGAGCAAGCCCTTCCTTTTTGCCATAGAATCCCCCGCGGGCTTCGCTTTGGTCCGGGGAATGCCGACTCCTTGATGGGCGATGAACAGAAAGGCAACATCTGAACACGAACGGTTCGAGAATGCCTGATCCGTCCGCTGCCGTCCCAAGAGATCGTTCCTTAGCTGTCGGCATTTAACGATGACATTGATGACTTTCGCATGTGGAGAGGGAGAAAAAGAGAGGTAGGTTTGTTTGGAATGGTCGATTTTGTGATGTGAATGTCAATGCCTTTGGGGGACCTAAAGTTGACAATGCCGAGGATGCTGTACTCGCATGACGAGCGCGGTTGCGCAAGATGTGATGCAACTTGGAGCTCCAAAGTCCACACCATTCATTCGTCCTCAAGAGCTTCGTAGGCAATTCCTCGGACGACCATGTGATGTTACATCAAAATCATCGTCCAACCCTTTTTTTCCTCATTCATATAAAGTACAAAGAGTTGGGATTAATTTCCATGGAAGGTGTGGAACTTAGATGGTATTCATGGACTGAATTTTGACTGCAAATACCTAAACTACAAAATTTATGCGCTTTGGTGGACGCTATAATAACGCACACATCCGCCACGTTGGCTTTTGGCTAGGAAAATTAGCTAGATTCCAATCAAAGTGTGCGAATTGCCAAAAAAAAAAAAAACTAAAGTTCAATAGATTAATTGATCGAAATCAAGATTCCGTGACTTGATTGCAATACCACCTAAGTTTAGTCGCCCGGGTAAAAGCTTACCTCAAAATTCAATATGCTAGATGAATGAAATTAAAATAAAGTGATAGAAATGTAAGTTACCCCAAAATAATGTGACCATTGGAGAAAGCGCCATACATAATCATAACTGACAATATATGTGCACCCGTTGACTAGTTTCTTGGAATGGTTTACATGTAGGATGATTTACTTGGTCTGAAGATCTACTTCTAATTAGGCGTGCACATGTTATGGACGTAATGCGATAGAAATCTAATACCTACATAATGTGGAAGGATACCATGGGGACTTTGAACTCAATCGATGCATATATCACGGTGCATTGATCATGCATGCGGGATTCTTTCCTGTATTCACACTTCACATGCACACTTAACATTCCCCTCCCCCCCATGTGCGAGTTTACCGTTGGACCACCTTCCCTTTATTTCAACATCAGGTTTCTCCTATACCAATGAATCTTAACCTGAATTTCCAACCATCGCCTATCGGCGCAACACATTCCTTCGCTTCAACCCGTGTATGGGCGGATTAAATCACCCATCACATTGTCCATCAGAATCCCCTTAACTTCTTCTATTCCCGAGGAAACTTCAATTCTCATGATTAATCCTTATAATAAGTCAGTGTCTAGGCAATAGATATCTTCTTATTTATTTATCTTTGGTAGTTTAGAAGTACGATCATAATTAGCCAGTTATTTAAAGGGAAATTAGCACGACAATTCATTGTCATGACTCTCAGAGAGTGAGAATTGAGCTCCCACCCATTGATTCCCGAGCCGCAAGTATAATCCCACCCTCATCATAAGATCAATCCTAGACAGTTGTCTTCATGTTCGGTAACTTGATTGCGATAGAACCTAAGTTTAATTACTACGGAAGAAAGCTTACCCAAAAATTCAGTATCCTAGATGAATGCAAATTTAAATAGAGAGATAGAAATGTAAGTTATCTTAAAATAATGTTACCATTAGTGGAAGTGCCCTGCAAAATTGTAACTTTCACATGTTATATATGCACCAAGCGATTTAGGTTCTTGAGATGGTATGCATTAATTAGGTGTCAATATGTTGTGGAGGGAATGTCGTGGAAGTCTAATACCGGCATAATGCTGGAGAAATACAAAAGGAACTTTGAACTCATTCATTTATTTCTAAGTGCATTGATAATGCGTGTGGGATTCTTCTTTGTATTGTGTTCACACTTAGGCACGTGGACTTACCAATGCCTCTTCAAGGGGACCATTAATGGATAGGTCAGGTTGAATTTGTGTTGAGTTAAAAATGGTCTAACCCAAATTCATCAATATATATGCAATATAAACTTGGTGGCCCATATTCGACTCCACTTATTTATTAAAATACTTCCATATTTAATCCAACCTATGAAAATCTATATCCACTTAGTTTACCCACTTAAATTCTTCACTTATATGCATTATTTGGATAATATTGCCATTTCAATCATAAGATGTTAAAAAATGGCTTTCAACGTTGCATAGAATTTATTTATTTATTTTTGTATTGATTCACAATGAAGAATAAGAGAAAGTTACTACTTGATAGTAAATTTATAAAATTACAGTAATAAATAATGTGGAAGAATGCAATTTTAATTAAATGGAATGTAAGATATTGAAGAAGATGATTTATGTTGACCATTGATTGTAATGAAGAAAACCAAAATTAGAATATTATGCAAAAATGACAATCGCCAAATTCAACCAATGAAACATTCACTCCAATAACTAATAGATGAAACTTAGGGTATTAATTAAAAAAAAAAACTAAAACTAAAAAAAAAACTAATGGGGACCCATCAAGAAAAAGAAAAGCCAATAAATTCATCTTGATATTTTTTTAATAAGGATGAAATTAGACCCATCAAGACCCCGTGTCTAAACTTAGAAGAGTCCAATAGGTTCATTATTTTCTTATAAAGGGTGAAGATCTTGGTTTGGGGTTTTTGGTGGTCAAAAAAAGAGTTATAAAAATGGGTTGGATTTAAATAAATTATGGACCCATTTAATATCTTTATATTTTTGAAGTTTGCCATTCTAAAGCCATTTATAATCTATTTATGAATATGATTAACCTATATAATGACTCAATCAATCAGATATGAGTTAAGAAATGGGTTTATAACCCATTTTGACAAGTTGATATGTGAGTTTGCTATCAAGTCACCTCCCCTTTTATTTTAATATTAAATGTCTCCTACACCGATGAATCTCAACCTAAATTTCCAATCACCGTATATTAGTCCAACACATCCCTTTGGTTCAACCTATAGCCCCGAAGTCATTCCGTTGTAGGGCTGTCTCCTTTACTTCTTAAATTTCCATGGAAATTTCAATTCCCATGCTTAATCCTTATAATAAGTCAGCGTCGGGTCATAGATATCTTCTCATCTATCTTTTCTTTTTCATAAATTCAAGAGTACAACAGCTAGCTAATTGGAGGGGAATTAGCACAAGAATCCCCCATCATGACTCTTAGAGTGGGAATCGAGCTCACAACCAAAGTATGGATATGCCCTTACCAGTGGGTCAATTCAAGACCGGTCGATATCCCTGCGTTACCCCAAGGAAATTCCAACTTCAGGGGCTCTTCCCTAAGATCTCTGATGGAATCATTCCAACCATGGAAACAGAGAAGGAAAGAAAACACAATATTCCAACCCACGAGACGATGCGAGTGGACGTACGAATTGTTCTACGGGACCTCACGGACGCATGGAAGACAAAACGTATCACCTCCCTTTTCCTCCATCGAGACCTCTCTTTAGAGGCGAAAGAGCAGGTCAAATTGCGATTTTTGTTCACATAAGGATTCTCCAGTATCAACGAAGGGAATTTCAGCACATGGTCAACGATTTGGAATGATTCTACCACCTTCTTCTCCCTTAGCTATTATTATAAACAGAACCGAAAAAGAGGCAGTGCAAATTAGTCAATCGGTCCGTCCTTTCGGATTCATATGAGAAGATTTGACTATTCAGTTGCATATAAATTGGATTTTGTCATCGCGATTCGGGACAAACTTATCACAGGCCAAGACGTGTACAAAGGCCATGTTCCTATTTAGTCCATTTTAGCATTATAATTTTTTTTTAATTCCTATAGAAGAAGATATGGGAATCCTACAAAAGTTTATATATCTTTGCCCTTTGGATTTTCCCATGTGATATGATATGAAGATCTCGACGCGTGGAAAGTTGAATTTGAGAAATCACCTGTTGTAAGTGGAATTCAATATTCGACATCTCAATGCTTAAATATATTTAAACTAGCAAGATAAGAGAGGATTTTTACTTCGAAAATATCACGAAGAATTAAACCGTGGTTTGGAAAGTGGTAAATATTTATTAAGCTTCATGATTCGATGTAGTGCTTGAGATTTAGGTTAAGCTATTAAATTCATTATAATAATTATACTTTGTTTTATACATTTAAATACTTTGACACTCGTCCTCATGCAAAAATTTGACTTTGGCCTAAGATTGAAGCGTAAAAATATATAATAGATGAGGCAAATAGGGGCTTGAAATAATTTGAGTTGAGAACTTCTTACTTTGATGCTGTGTGAAAATTTATAGACCACAACCAATCCTTTACTCTAAAAAGCCAAGTTGTCAAGTACACATTTTGTCCTGTGTTTTAGCATTAGTGCAACTTAGTCCTCTAATTTTTATTTTGTACAATCATGTTCTCTAACATTTTTATTTTTGCAATTTAGTCCTCTAAGTTTTGTTTTGGCAATAAAATTTCCTAACTTTCTCAATTTGTACAATCAAGTGCTTTGTTATCCATCGTAATTAATATTGTCAAATATGATTTCTATTTTCTTATTTTTTAACTTTGTTTTTTGCGTGCCAAATTAGCATCACACGTCATTTTCTCACACATAAACAATGCCACGACATTAATCAAATTGACAGTTAACTAATTGTAGCTGACCAAGGAATTTGATTGAACAAATCGAAAAAATTATAGGATTTTATTGCACTAAATAACACTTAGAGGACCAAATTGTAGAAATCTAGAAAGTTAGAGGACTTAATTTAACAAAATAGAATTAAGTGAACCGAATCGGACAAATAATAAAACTTGAAGGACAAAATCTATACTTAATCCAACTTATATTCACAAGGTCTCCAAGGGAATTTCCTTAAATTCAATGTTGAAAATTTGAGGTTGAATTTTTCTTTTGGTTCTCATATCAACAGAATAGAACGAGTAAATTAACAATACATCCCTCTGTCGATGAAAGCATACAATTCTTGCACTTATTATGAATTATGTTTATTGAGAAAGTGATATGCGTTAATGATTATATTAACATCTAGAAAATCAAAAGTAATCCCATTGTCAAATTTCAAGGAAGCTTGTCGATTTCAAAATTATCGAGAAGCTGTGCTTCTTGGACAATAAGCACTCAAAATTATGTTTTCAAGTACGACTTTGTTTCCTCCATTAAATCAATTAATATGAATGAAGATTATATGTGTGAACAACACATCTATTGTGGATCAAAACAAACGATTCCCACACTTATTATGAACTACATATATCAAGAAAGTGATGTGTTGACAATAAACCCACCTTCAAATTTTAGGGACATGTCAATTTCAAGATTATCAAGACATGGCCCTTCTTGGATAGTAAGCACTCAAAAACTATGTTTTCAAGTATGACTTTTTTTTTCCCTCCATTAAATCAAGTCATAACGATATCTTATAAATTTAGATGGGCAAATCCCTAATATATTTAGAAAATGATTAAAGATCACTCGACAAATGAAACCCTAATCTTCCATTGGTTCTCGAAAATCATTTGAGCTCACTCTACAATCAAAAACCCTAATTCTCGACGCGTGACCAAGGTGGGAACCCGTCTAGGGTCGTCCCACCATATCTTACAATTTCATAAGCGATGAAAGGAGTTGCGTGTACTCACAAGCAAAACAGCGAAACGAGAAGTCGGGCTTTCGGGCCGTGCTGTCCGTCCCCACACTCGAGTGTGAAAGCGTAGGACCGGCGGGGCCCGAGTCCGCCGGTCTGTCCGAGGCCCACGTGGGAGGAGACGGGTGGCTCTCCCACGTGGGGACGACGACGCGAGGAACACCGCGTAAAGAGATTGACGGGGGCGGCCCACAGCGCACGAGCCACCGCTGCCTTTCCCCCTCCTCTTCATCACTTGGCTCCGATCCCGATGTCGCCCCATGCATAAAAAGAATTTTCTCGCGCAGCTTCCCCACCACCACCACCTGCACCACGTACCGAGAAAGATAGAGAAAGGCCAACCAAGGCTCTTTTCCTTCCTTTCCTTTCTTTTCCTCATTTCCTTTCTTTCTTTTCTTGTCAAACTCACACGGTTTGGACCGAGACGATCAGAAGAAAGAGAAGAAAAGAAAGTGCCCTCCCGTGAGAAAAGAACAAAACAAGAGAGAAAAGAAAGAAAGAATGATGGGTTTTTGATTTGATTTGATTAGGGACGCTCGAGGCATGATGGGTTGCATTTGTAAAATTAAGGGAGGGAAGGTGCGAAAAGATTACACGTCGCTTTTCCGCCTAGATATCGCTTGCGAATCTTTGTTTTTTTGAATGTTTATTTTCCGTGACATTCGTCGGGTTGAAATTATGTACCACGATCGATTTCCTCATGGCCAACGGGAAACGAACGCTGACCCACTTTCCTTTATGAGCGCCAACCGCTCGTCTGGGTTCAACCTCCACGTTACCGCTGCCGCCGCCCGCTTACCGCCGCCCGCTACCTCTGCTACCTCCGCTACCTCCGCTTTCGGCGGTCACCCTTCGTGGGGATGGACCCGCTGCCATGAAGAGCAATCATGGAACTTGTACTTGCCCCTGAATCTCTGCATCCTCAACTCTCTCTCTCTCGCGCGCGCACATTTACAAGCAAAGAGTGTGCCTTGCCTTCCCTCGCTTTGCCTACTTGATATGAGTCGCACATGGCGTTGCGACCTTTGTTTTAGGCTAAAAATAGCTGAAAACTAAGCAACATGAGTTTATCAATGTTAGATTGATGGTCGGGACTTGTCAGATAGCGGGTGATTATGGACCGCCATTTTAGCAATTTTTGGTGAGAATTGGTTGTGAGGACTTGATTGTGGTTTTATTTAAAAATTTAGGACCAAAAAGTTCAATTGAAATGTATGAAACTAAATTTAAATCATCACAATAGTTTGAAGGCTTGAATGCGACTAGCATTATTTGTTTAACTAAATGGATCAAACTGAGGCCTATCCAACCCAAACATGACCTGAACATTTCAAATAGCTTTTTGGAAATAAAATTAATTTTTATGGCTTTAGGGAAAGAATAACTAACCAATGAAAAAAGAATTATGTTCCCGATTTGAAATGATATATCTAATAAATAGATTTATCTACAATAAATGAGCAATTGTAGTAAAGTTTCAATCGTGAACTTAGTTCTTCTTGTTTCTAAGTTATGGGAGAATAATCTAGGAAAGATTTATAGTTTTAACACCATAAAGTACCAAGAGCGGTCAGTGTCAATATTCATTAGTATTAAATAATAGTAAACAATAACTAATTGAAGTTAGATAGGTCAATGTAAGTCATATAATCATTGATCATATTCCCTCGATCCATTTATTAAAAGGGTCGACTGGTCAATTTTGAGTTAAACAAGGCGACTTCAAACCAATTCATAGAATTATTAGTATTCGGATCAAGTATGACATATATCAATTGTAAGCAAGTTGACATAATTATGGCCCCTAATTTTATCTATAAAGAGTTAAAAAAAGTGTTACCAATAAAGGGATAAAAGAGCTTGACAAGAATCGAAATGATCGCACCTAGCTTAGAGTCAAGTGTGCAGCCTTTTGTCTTAAAGGGTTAGAAAAAAGAAGTGCAAAATTTTTAGAACAAATTAGACGGTTGTTCACTCGACTTCAATAGTAAGCCTGGCTCGAGTGTTGACTCTTGAGCAATCAACTATTGGTTACATCCTGACTATCCCCATTTAGAATACTATACACTTATTAAAAATCTACCTAATTAAAGTTTATCAAATCACTTAATAATTCATTTTCTTATAAAGACTAGCATTACTAAAGCCAAATCTGCATTATCCAGAATCCGTTGCGAGTTCTTTTGTTAGGCCTACCAATAGTGCAAAGATGACAATATTACATAAGTCACTCGTTTTAGATATACTATAGTGGACAAGCGAATCACGTTCTCAGTATGAAAGAGTTCTTTTGGTAGGACCAATGCTGATGTAATTATATCTCGAGATGCGATTAAGGGCATGTTTATTTGGGGAAAAATTTCATCATAAAGGAAAATGATGTAATTAATACATATGTCACTCATCTTAGAAATACTATAGGGGACAAGCGGATCACGCTCAGTATGAAAGAGTTCTTCTAGTAGGACCAATCTTGATGTAATTGTTTCTCAAGACGTGATCAAACGCAAGTTTGTTTCGATAAAAACTTAATCATAAAGCAATATGCATTTCCTAAATATTACAGAAAAATAATTTTCCCTTTTTCAAGTTAAGAAATGCATTTTTCGACTTAAAGCATACATATTTTCTTTGATTGTAAATAATTTTCTGTGTACTAATCATTCTTAGTAAACTAAATGTGGGAAGTCATAAAACTAGGAAAATTATCCAAAGGTCCTCAACTTATTATACGGTGGCAAATTGAGTCTTAAAACCTTTTAATTGTGTCAATTTAGTTCTAAACCTTTTTAGAACTTGTAAATTTAGTCTTACATCTTTTAATTATGTAAATTTAGTTCTAAATCTTTTGATGCTTTGTCAATTTAGTCCTTGACCTTTTGATGACTTGCCAATTTAGTCTCTTCAGCCAAAAACTTGCTAACATGAATGTCGGTCATCCTCCATCGTGTGATCGGTGTTGATATTGATAAATTTTTATTCTTTTAAAATTTTTGCCTTTTTTTCTTTGTCTTTTATTTTCCTTTGGCCTATGGTTTGTACTTGGCCATGGCTAGCGACTGACCACAATCGAGGCTTGACCCTCGCTAGATTCAATGAGGGTCGTGATGCACTCGCCTATGGTCACTCACTAGGAATAGTTGAGTACCACCCATAGGCTAAAGAGGAAAAAAGGAAAAAAAAAATACAAAATTTGTCCATGTTAATGCTGATCATACCGTGTAAAATAGCTGGTGGCTTGCTAGCGGCTTGTTAGCATCCACATTAGTGATTTCCGATTGAAATTGGCCGTATGACTAAATTGGTAAGTCATAAAAAAGTTTAAAACTTATTTGGTAAATTATTAAAATATTTATGACTAAATTGATATAATTGAAACGTTTAGGACTATATTGACAAGTTATCAAAATGTTTAAAACTCAATTGACATAATCGAAATGTTTAAGGTTGAATAGATTGCTTTATAATAGATATATGGCTTTCTAGAAACACTTATCCCCCTATAAAACTAATCCGCGGAAAATTTTCTGACGGTCTTCAGCTCGATTATTATAACACAACGCGATTCATGTTAGAGTTTGACTAACGGTGAATGGCATGACACACCTTGCAATATATAATAAGGCGCTACGATGTGGCCGGCCGCAGAGGATAAATCCCCACCCCTACCCCCACAACCCACCTCACCTGCACCTCCAGAAGTCGCGCCGATCGTAAGCGTGACGTCACGGTTACGAAATGGGAACAAATGGGTATGCATGGCACTCAAAAGAAAGGGAAGAAGAGAGAGAGAGAGAGAGAGAGAGTTTCCGCGTAGACAGATGAAGACTGCTTGAAAAAGGGTCGAGAGAGATAAGAAAGAGATCTGACCCAGGCAACCGTTCCCTGCCAAAACTATTAAAAATAAAAAAAGAAGAAGGGGAGATGGCAAAGCAAGCAAGGGACGGAAGGCTCGACGAGACAAGACGAGAGATGCTGCTAATCTTTCCTTTTTAATTAATTACAACTAACCTGATTAACCCCACTTAATATTCCATGCACTAGGGCTAATATATTAACGGAAACGAATATATATCAAATATATATCGTTTTCCTTTCAAATCGGGTCGATTGTTCCTACGCTGGATGTCGAAGAAATTTGACGCCAGTGGACCGGACGACATCCCATAGGACCGATTCCCCCCTACTTAGCATAGACCCATGATGGATTATACTTAATTAATCATGCTTGCGTTCTTCTTTTTGGCCGCTAAGTGACGTTCCATCTGGTTTAACTTTTTTCTCCGCAGGAAATGGGTAGAGAGAGAAAGAGAGAGAGAGAGAGAGAGAGAGAGAGAGAGAGAGGGAATTGTCAATCGCTGTCTGAGATCTGAAGGAAAACCAAAGGCGCCCTCCTTGACACCTAAGCAGAGATTGAAACCCAGGCCCCAAGCCAAAGACCAGGGTTTCTCCTCCCTTGACGTTTCACACCGGCCCTTTCACACTCGCCCCCCGTATAAAATCTCTGTTTCCACGTCTCCTCTTATTCTTTTTTCACTTTCTCTCTCCCCACCACCAAATTCCATCCTTCTGGTGCAAGCATTCTTGATTTCGCCCTATTAATATGGAAGGGCAATTTTCGCATCACCAGCACCACCACCACCATCAGCACCTCCTTCAACAGCAGCAGCAGCTTCGACCGCAGCTGCAGCCACAGCAGCAGCAGCAGCTAAGTGTCAGCATCGAAGCCGGCAGCGATAGGTTCCCGCAATGGAGCGTCCAGGAGACGAAGGAATTCTTGATGATACGGGCCGAGCTCGACCGGAGCTTCATGGAGACAAAGCGAAACAAGCAACTGTGGGAGGTCATATCGACCCGGATGAGGGAGAAGGGCTTCAACCGGAGCGCCGAGCAGTGCAAGTGCAAGTGGAAGAACCTCGTCACTCGATATAAGGTACGTCCAAGGAACACAACTCTAGCTTGTGCTCACCAGTGAATCCCTTTTCTGAGATTTGTAGGTACTAGCGGGTTTCCTTGTTCATTGCCCTTATAAATACGTTCCTTTATTGTCACCGAGTTCTAATATGACTTTTATCAAACAGTAAGTGTCCATAACAAAGGTTTACATATGTGTGCATCATTCAAGGAAGAAACGTTTTTCGATCCCCAAAGATCGGTAGTCAAATACTGAAACTCGAAATTAGCAGAGCACACCTGTTTACATGTAGTGATAGTTCTTTTTTGTGAATAATGGGTGTGCTTGCTCTTATGGATGAAGATATAATTCGATTTATTTTTAGGGTTGCGAGACGATGGAACCAGAAGCCATGAGGCAACAGTTCCCGTATTACAATGAGATGCAAGCGATTTTCGCAGCGAGGATGCAAAGAATGCTGTGGGCCGAAACAGAAGCAGGTGGAGGTGCAGGAAGCACCTCAAAGAGCAAGAAAGCATCTTCTTCCCAGTTGTCTTCTGAAGATGATGGCGATGATGAGGACAGTGAGGGTGAGAAGGGAAAGAAGAAAAAGAAGGCCAAGGGCAACACTGGCACGAGCAACAGCAGCGGCGGGAGCAGTAGCGAAGTAAGGATGATATTGGAGGAGTTCATGAAGCAACAGGTACGGATGGAGGCGGAGTGGAGGGAGGCGTATGAGGCGCGGGAGAACGAGAGAAGGCTGAAGGAGATGGAGTGGAGGCAGACAATGGAGTCTCTAGAGAATGAGAGGATAATGATGGACAGTAGGTGGAGAGAGAGGGAAGAGCAGAGGAGGATGAGAGAGGAGGCTAGGGCTGAGAAGAGAGACGCTCTTATCACAGCACTTCTCAACAAGCTTAGAAGAGAAGATCACAACGTGTAACTCTCTCTCTCTCTCTCTCCTCCCTCTTACTAATTACGGAGATAATGATGAAGAAGAAGCTTCCTCACGAGGTGTGTCTTCCTAATCCACAACTTTCAAATCTAGGAGATCAAATTGAAGCGAAACATAGGGCTTTGCATACTGTCTCCTGTTGTTTTTGCCTCAATGAGGCTTCTTTGTTTAGAACACAAGCTAGAGCTTCCATTTTCTCGTTAAATCGAAGAACGAATCTCAATCTCTCTCTCTCTCTCTCTCTCTCTCTCACTCATATACTTTCTTTTGCATGCATTTCCATGTAGCCACTCAATTCCTCCAGAAAATAGAGCTCATGGATCGTCAAGATGTTATCCAAATAGACAAGTTCATCAGATGGAGGCAATGACTGAATAGATAGATATGACAATAAATACAAAATAAATAACTTGTTAAACCTACTAATTTGAACCCATATGGCTAAGGCCTGTTTTATGATAATATAAAAGAGAAAGGAGAAGCTTGGAAAACAAGCAATGTATTCATTTTGTATTTTATCTTGAAATGTCGACACTTGCCTTAAAACTATATACATGGAGGTAGCAATAAAAATCACCACCTTAACCAATGTATGATTTAAGTATACGCCTTTGAAAAAAACTACCATCTGCTGTAGATGTTGATGTTTGGATTTTTTTCAGAATCTAGTTTCACGTGGTTTAGCACCAAAAATAATGCTTAGAAAGAGTATGAGTGGAGGCTTTTACCATGTGTATTGTTTCCCGCCTGCTAGATCAGTTCTTTGGTTTCAAAAGTTTGGTATGAGCAAATATCGGTGAATTATGTTTCACTAGAAAGGGATTGGAGTTCATTAGTGCATGAACCCTGCTCGCTCGATCAGTTTTTGGTTCTAAAACTTTGAGAATCTTTAGCTGTGTAAATTTATATCATTTGATCAAGGAAATCATTTTCTTTTCTTCATCGTGCGTTGCCTAATTTTCTTTGTGATCATGAATTGATCATCCTTCATGTGAACCTGTCTTTGATGCCAGCATATCATGAGAACTCCATGTTGAAGATCGAATTTGGCCTCCAATTTTGAGACAACACAAGCATTTGGGTATGATAACAAGTAGATAGCTCATGTTATGTGTTTGCTGACTTCTTGCATCTTATGCTGATAATGGAAACAACCCCTTTATGGACTTAGAAGCTACGAATCTTGAATATGTCATTGGGGATCTCTTGTTCTATATTATCACTCTCCTGATTTTTGGTGTCATTACAATTTTGCCTACTTTTCCACGCAATTAAATCCCTCTGTCACAACCGTTGTTAGCAACCTCAAACAACTAACATGGCATCTTTGGATTGCCACGGTGCCAACGATGCCACATTATCGAGATAAGTGTTTACCACCTTTATCATGGGGGGATTGAACTAGGGTTCGCGGTCTTCACTAGTGTTCAGCGATTCAATATGAGTTGCCAAGTCTTGATGACGGCTGGGTAGCTACGGTTGAGCTGGGGCTAGCCATGTGGAATCGTCATGGCGTTAACGAGAGTTCACATTGGTGAAGTTAAAAATAAAAATTGAATTGAGCTAGGGTTTGCTACCCTAACTAGAACTATCCAACGACTCAATGCGAGTCATCAACTCTCTCGGGGGCTGGGAATCCAATACGGAAACGCATCACCTAGCTGCTGCTCCTTTTCTCTTATCTCTAATAAAAAGAAAAACTTCTCTCACGTCTTTTTTATTTGACAATGGCATGAGCCAGTTGATCCTTCGTTGAAGATTATTTGCGGGACGGAGTTAGGGTTTTGCTATCCTCTTTAGTGTCCAACGCCTTGCAACACGAGTCATGAGGCATCATCAAGCCTCTGCGAACCTATGACTTCGGCCAAGGTTTGTCATGTGGGATTGTCATTGTGGCAATTGGACGCTACATTAGCAAAATAGGACAAAAGAAGAGGAAGAATAATGGGCGCAAGTAGGGAGTCGGTGAGGTGAGTTGAAGTGAGGTACACTATCCTTATCACCGACAAATGGGATGGTGGATCGATCCTTCAGTGAAATTTGCATGAGGAATTTAGCTGGGGCTTGCTACCCTCAACTAGTCCTCCACCATTTCCATTTGACTTTCTTGAGTTTCTCTCTCTCTCTCTCTCTCTCTCTCTCTCTTAATTTCTTCTTCCTATGTAGTTTCATGTGGTCCTAGATAGTCTTATCATTTTAGCAATTTGAATGTGTTAGTGATAGAATGATTTGCATGTACAAATCAAGTAAGAAGGCTAGACTAGAAGATAGGGGGAAGGAATTGCAAGAACACCAAAAAGTTGGAGAAATTGTCCAATCAATCGAAAACTTATTGTACGGATGACAATTTAATAAAAATTTTGATTTATCAATTGAGTTCTAAACCTTTGCTCAAAATTCCAATGTAGGCATTTCAACCAATTTCTGTCAAATATTATTGACGTGGCAATATGTCATATGGGATGGTTGTTGATGACTAAATAGTCATTTCAGTGATTTTCGGTGAAAATTGATAGGGCTGACTACATTAGAATTTCATGCAAATGTTTAAAACTAAATGGAAAAAATTAGGATTGAATTAGTATCCGCACAACAGGTTTGAAACTAACTAGGTAATTTTTGCCCCAGAAACTAGACCACTAGTATTTTGGAGAAAAGCCAATTAAATAAACACTTTTTTTTATCTGTATTAACGGAGTGTTTAAGATTTTTTAGTAGCGATCTAATCCCAATCTAGTGTGGCAATCTTCGCATCCCACACGCTAGGTAATTATCGAAGACAGATGTACGTGCTCCTGAGGATGATCCCTAGGGAACATATAAGGGTAAATGTGGTGATTCGAATCCAGGCCAAGACTTGATCCAATAGGGCTTGGCTGATTCAAAGCAATTCAAATTTTAAATGAACTCCAAAATCCACTGGATTTGGACAGTGTGTCCTATTTATTTAGTAAGATAAATAATGGTGATATTGCCAGAACACTGATTATGTCATATTTGTATCCTTTTTCGGCTGGTGTATGTTATATACTTCTCAATTGTTACTGGTGGTCTAATTTATGTGGTGAAGTTTATCAACAATGTATTGCACTCTCATTTTGATATATGTAAGTGTAAGATAACTCCCATGGTTTTTATCATTATTTTTTGTAAGCGTAAGATACCACTGTTGGGAAAATTTTGGAGAGATATCTCTGCAATTAGTTATGACTTCCCAGTTAATTTCCAGCAATGTGAAGAAGATGAGGCTCAGAATATGAAAGCAAATAAAGAGTCCGAAATTTATGCATGTGCGTTAACTTCTGGAACAATTACTTCATCTTTTCTTTATTGTATTCTTTGAATTTCTCGTGATTTTTGCCCTTATTTTCTAGATTGTTTGTCAAAGTGATTAAACTATAAAGTTCTTTTTTATTTCCAATGTGATATTGGCTTTCACAAATGGATTTTCCATCAGATTAAGCAGGAATTATGTGTACTTGATTCATGCACAGTATAGATCCGTTTATCACTGCACAACCCATTATTCCAAAATGTTCACACTTTCAGTGAAAAAAGAAAAGAAATAAGAGACCAGCGTAAGATGCTGGTGAGCTCTCCAATATAATAATATATGGCAAAAACAAGAACGGTTTGGAAAAAATCAAATACGAAATATTCCGGTTCCAATATCAACCGCGCTTTCGTAGATTTTGTGCGCGGATCTTTTAGACTTAGTCAATTCCAACATTCTTTCGACCCGCGTAGCGTAAGGGTCTTGGCTAAACCCTCAAAACTTTTCTTTACCTTTCTCGAGATCAAAAAGTTTCTACCCTAATAATCAATTCCTCTCTCTCTCTCTCTCTTGACCGATTCCTTGCAAGTGAAAGAATCTAGGGACTTGGAAATGGAGATCAATGTCCAGTATGGCCATCGCTAATCAAAAGCTAATATTGACCTTTTCAACAACGTGCTCCTCACTCGAGTCTTCCTTGGGCGCAACGGGCTGCACGGACGCGGTTTTAGGGTTTCGCCGGTGGCATTATTTTGCATGGTAATCATTTCGTCTTTGTCCAGCTCATGCACATATGTAAATGCCAAAAAGACAAAGCGAGTGCCGTACTAGGTTGATGTCGGGAGACGCGAGGCTAAAAAGGGCTTTAGAGCCTGTTGAGTTCTGGCCAGCTAATGATTCGCGACGCACGTCGAGCAAACCGCGTTGGTATGGATGGATGGGGGATGCACCAAACGAGTGGCAGCGCCCTCTCGCCGACATGGGAATTTCTATGGAGATCTTGCATATTTTATGTATAGGTTATGTGGAAAACTATGCATGGCTTTGATTCGGTCTTGTTGATGGTGGACCGCCCGGTCTTAATTCAACCAAATAATGCATGGGTTTCACATAAGAATATGTATAGTTTCTGTTATTGTTTCACTAGATTGTAGGAGATGATGATGGGGATAGGACGGGACTGGACGGGGCACGACAGGGCAGGGCGGGGTGGGGGTAGGCGGGATCGATATTTCTCTCCATCCCTACCCAAATAGCTACTCGAGAGATCCTTCCCCACATTGCCCCATTTCAAGTTTGGGGTCCCATTTTTTATAAGCCGTCCCTCCAAAATATCTCAAGGTTTCCAATATCATTTAAGGGCATGTCGGCCTCCACATACGTATGAAAATCAAACGAAAAAAAGACCGCTTTTGGAACATGCCATTTATTTTTATTCTTCAAAGTGTCAAATATGGGGCGCATTTTAACGAATCGGTGCCGGGTTTCGCCGAATTGTATGTCAAGTCTCAAGATCCGGGATTGCTCCATGTGATGCTTGTGTATCCGTGCCGGTCGAAAGTATAATCACGCGTTCAGGCCGACTCCCATATGTTCACGACCAAATATGCCCCTTGACCTCAAATGACACTAGCTTGCAATTTACGGAGTGCGTCTACTCTTTTTCTCGGCACCAAGTCGGAAGACCACTATCTCATTTTCTTCTCTTTTGATTTGCTTTTCACGGTCAACCGCGCCCACCCACAACGGAGCACACCACTACCGAACATGCACAAAGTGCATCGAGTGCGAAAGAGCAGTTTTTCTTCTCGTGTAAGTTTTCGCTCCAGGCAACTTCGATATAGAGTGGGCTGGGCTAGGGTCAAGGCCCATTTTGGGTGGCTTGAGTCCAAAACTAACATGTGAGACGTATCATTATAAAAATTACATCCGCGAGCCAAATGATTGATGAATTGGGTCGTCTTGGAAAGGTTTTATAAGAAAAACCTAAATGATCTGTTATAAAGTTTTAGAATCAAGGTGTTCTGTGAAAGATAGCTTTGAAATGTCTAATGTCCTTCTCTCACCTAGCAACCTACACTTCCCGGGTACAAGGAATCCTAGAACTAAGAAAAGAATGATCCTTTTTTTTTTTTTTTTTTACAAAAAATGAATAATTTGAAAATTATTTTCTTAAAAATAATCGTTTATATCACTTACAAAAATAAATGAATGTAAATATTTTTATTGTTCATAAAAGTGTTTAGATATAACTTGTTGTCAATAATAAAATCATTTTTCTTAACTAATTATTTTAAATGGCACAAATGATCATTTTTAGGAAAATATTTTTCAAATTATTTATTTTTCATGAAACAAAATGAATCCTAAGATCAATTCACTAAATGAGTTGGATCCCAAGTATACTAGTTAGCTTGAGAGAGAGCCACACACTACCTCAAGGGAAATTACCAATTTTTTTTTTTTTAAAATCTATCACGATTATTCTAATTCAACATAAAAATTTTAATCTGTGCTATTTTTAACATTTTAATGATTGAGTCCATCAAGCTAATTTTGGCAGGAAATTGCTGATATAGACATCGACCGTTGATACTAGTGTGGACTTTTTTTTAATAATAATTTTGAATTTTATTGCTTTTTTTTTTTTTTTTCTTTAATTTTTTTCTTGAGTGAAGGCCAACAAGGGTCAGGATGCCCTTGCCGAATTCGGGCGAGGGCTGCCATGCCCTTGTTGGATTTGGGCATTGCGGCCTTGCTAGATCTAGCCTAGAAAATGTGTGCCCCCACTTTGGCCGATGAGGGCATCAAGACCCTTGCTTAGGCCCTCTTTTGCCATAGTGAGGGCATTGCGGCCCTCACCTAGAGTCGGCATGAGCTGGCAAGGGTTGGCTAGTGACCCTTAGTAAAAAAAAAAAATAAATAAATAAAATAAAGAAAAATAGAAAATACAAAAAAATTATAAAAATTTCAAAAGATTATAAAAAAAAAAAAGATGTCCACATGAGTGTTGGTCATTCCATGTAAGATGGACGGTTTGCAAAAATTGAGTGGATGGACTTAATTGGCAAAATGTGAAAATGTTAAGGACTAAATTAACATAACTAAAAGATTTAGGATTGTATTTGTGCAATAATTCTAGGGCTTCTTTGGTAATTGTCCCCATTGCCTCACTATTCACAGGACATGCTATCATGGACCTTGTTTTAACTTATTGATGATTTCTAGCAAAAAAAACTTATTGATAAATTAAGTAAGGTTAAATTTGCTTGAGTCAGCATATGGAACCCTCTACGGCTTTCCCAAGATTTAATCCAAGTGACGATTCTTTTTGGCACAACGGATAATTCCAAAAAATTTCATTGAGACTGTTAGATTATATTATGATTGCCATCTAGATGTTAGTTGTACTAAAGTCTAATTGCACTTTTTTTTTTTTTTTTTAAATCGAAATGGTAGAAACGTTCCAAGAAAAAGGGACCGCATGATTTTACCACAAAAGCTTTGAGAGGATCCCGATACCATTTTGGCAAATTACAACATCCTCTTCTTTGGTCAAATACATGTTATGTTATTTTCAACTCAAGAAGTAAGTATTACTTATAAAAGGAAAGCGCTTGTTATATTTGCCAAAAAATATGTATTACGACACTTCCATTTTGGCACTATCCCATATCTAAGAACCTATAAATGGAAAATTGTGAGAGCATGCAGAGCCACAAGCTAGTCAAATTTGGAGTTCACGTGAAGAAGGTTGAGTTGCGGTGCAAACCAAATTGCGGTGTTAACTTTGAGAAATTACTTAAGACTACTTAAATTCGTGTAAATGATTTTTTTCTTTCTTGTATGTTCATTTCCTTAATTGACTTGCTCCTCATTAATGATATGGTTTCCTACATGCATGGAGTGATGGAAAAAAGATGATTTTGATAGCCCTCTTATATGGAGATCTTTGCAGCTATTGGCCTCGGCGTTAGGAGGGAGGGAGGGGGGAAAAGAAGGGGGAAGAGAGAGAGAGAGAGAGAGAGAGAGAGCACTGATGACAATGGCCACTAAAAATAGATTTGGGGCTTAATGACATTAATTTGTAAAAGAAATTTTCATGGGCAAGGCTCTACCAATTGCCAGAGTTACTGTAAACTCAGATACTTAAAAGCAAATAAGAGTATTTTTTGATGAAGGCAGAATTAAAGGCCGAGCTTACATTAAATATCGACATTAGAACAATTACTAAAATCCCTAGGACTAAACTGTCATCACTTTGGCAATAATGTCTTGTATCGTTGTTGCTTCTGCTGCTGTTTTTGCTACTGTTGCTGTTGCTATTGCTGTTGCATTTGTGTTGATGTTGGACATGTGAAGTTTGAGGTGGTCGAAGTTGAGAAGATCTTTCTTGACTTTTAGAGAGTGAGCCTAGAGGATCAGCATTTCTAGTTCTCTTGTGAGGATGAGCCTCGTTATGATCCTTCAATCTCTGGCCCGTAAAATTGGATGCTGATCCTCAAAGCTTGGGCTATATACTCCAAGAAACGAGCTCCTCAACTCAAAAGACCTCGAACTTTGCAAGTCCAACATCAACAACAAAACAAACGCAGCAACAACAACAGCAGAACGGGTGTCCGTTGATGAAGGCTCCTCGTTATGATTCTTCAACCTCTTGCACGTGAAATTGGACGAGAGATCGAGAATTTCAGTGTGGGTTACTTTGGGCGCTTCCACGCCAAGCACCATTCTCTTCAAAGACTGCTCATTTGTTTAGTTGGTGAGGCTTTTGTGCTCATACAATAGATGATACCATCTTCTTTATCTGTACAGAGAATACCTCGATAATAAACTTAAGTAAAGCTTAACGTCATACCTTACAAGCTGCATCCGGTCAAGCTCTTTCGTCCTCTGGAATTATCCCTCTCGACGAACTCTCTGTTTCATCGTTCATTGCTTCCCACAGGGACAAGTGTGACATTGAATCGCTACTACATCTGTCACAAGTGCAGAAGAAGGTGATGTTTGAGGATTCTGTTTCTGAGTTTGAACTAAGAAAATTTTATCTCGAGGGGAGATTGAAAGATGAGATTTGATTATGGACAAGCCTAAGAATGAAAAAGAGGAGGATTGTTACTTCAGTGCGAGCTGTATTTTCTGATAGAATTTGTGTCATGTGGGATTGTTCAAATAGGCCACTTAGGCCTCACCTTTGTGTCAAAACTAGTAGCTAAACTCTGCCTTATCTTCACAAGAAAGGAATAGTTAATGTAAACTATACGTCTGGCTGGATTCTATCGGTTGGATTTCTTCAGCGGAGAATAGGTGAAAGACGGAGAGTTCTGTCTCTAATCTCTGGTCTTTTGTTGCTTTAGTAATATTTGCTTCTTTGGGAGTTTGAAATGGAGGAACCCGGGGAAAAGATTGTCGTCTAGCCTTATTATGCAAGAGGCTTGGAGATCTGCGAGAGTAATATCATCAGAGATACTAGATGAATGTAAGCGTGCGTTGTTCGGTAAATTGTACTCTGGAGGAAATATCAATTATCAGGCATTTCTTACCACTATGAACCAAGCTTGGAAAGTAGATTCTGTGAATTTTGTGCAGCGCGAATCAAATATCTTGTCTTTTACCTTCGAGTCTGAAATGAACAAAAGAAGAGTATTAGTAAATAGCCCATGGTCTTTTGCGAGTAATCTACTGATACTTAAACCATGGGAGCCTAATAAACCTGCACAATGCTATAAGTTCACAAGTTGTGAATTTTGGGTTCAAGTTCATGGTCTTCCAATAGAATGGTGTAGTGAGGAGATTATGTCTCATATTGCCCAAATAATAGGCTGTGTAAAGGAAGCAAAAGTGGAGAAAAAAGGAGTGGCCTTTCAAAAGGTGGGACGAGCAAGAGTAGACCTGGACCTGGACAAACCTTTAAGGCCAGGCACGTTATATAACTTGGGAGAGGAGAAAGTTTGCCTAGATTTCAAGTATGAGAAGCTACCTAGAGTTACTACTCATGTGGAAAAGTTGGGCACTTTACAATTGGCTGTGAAGATATTCCTTACGATGTGAACAAAATTGAAGATAGAAAGACAAGTAGATTTGGGAATTGGCTAAAAGTAGAGGCCAAGGAGTATAACCCGTTTCGGCAGATTTTTTATGATGAAAAGGTGGCTGAAGAGGAGGAACTACAAGAAGACAGCGACTTTTCCTCTAACAATACCCAAATAGTTATTTTCTTTGGCGAGCAAATAGAAGCAAGATATACGAGAACCAACACAATCTTTGAACAGGGCTCATATTGATAAAATGATACATGAACACTAAGGCGAACAGCAACGGGAGAAAGGAAAAGGCATCATGAATATAGACGAACCAGAACAACGGGTTCAGCTGGCTGTAATATCATCTTCCTGGACAAAAAAAAAAAAAAACAGGATTAAAGAAGGAAAGCAGGATTGTAAAAAGCTCTCCAACAAAAAAGTTGAAGAGGTATACTCCTTGTCACCCTTCAGCTTTAGAGTTGGCAAGTTTGGATGAAGCTAATTTGCAGAACACTCCTATAAGTCTTTCAGAAGAAACCATGGGAAGGGCTTTGGTGGCTAGCCCTAATAAGCCACCGAGTTACAAATGAGGGCTATTTGTTGGAACTGTCAGGGGTTAGGCACACCACTGACAGTCCAGAATTTAAGAGCCATTGTGGTTCAAGAAAGACCTAATTTAGTTATGTTAATGGAAACAAAAAACAAAGAAAATGTGGTAACTCGCATCGAAGATAGCTGAAGTTCAAGAATATTTTTGTGGAGAATCCGGAGGGAATTAAGGGGGGAATGGCGATGTTATGGAATGAGGAAATGGATGTGGAGGTGGAATTTAATTCTCAAGAAATGATTAATTTGATATGTGTTGATCATGAGAGTCGACTAAAATGTAGATTAGTTGTGTGCATGCTCCAAACATATTTGGGGGAAAGATTAAAGTTATGGGAGAAACTCGAGACGAGATAGGTCGATCTAATACACTCCCATCGGTATGTGTGGGGACTTCAACGAAGTACTTTATTTATGGGAGAAAATGGGAAGAAGGATGGCAGAGAGTTATATAATGCAGGCATTCCAAAGCTGTATCCATGATTGCTCGTTAATGGAAATAGATTGCAAAGGGTGTGTGTTTACATGGTCTAATAACAGAGAAGGGGTTGATCTGGTTAAGGTGAAGCTAAATAGAGTGTTTTGCTCGATGGATTGGTGGCTCATGTTCCCAGTAGAAGCTTTTGCTTCCCAACCATTGGATTTGATCATAGTTCGCTCCCGTTGGTGAGTAGTGCTTGAACTGTAAAAAAGAAAAGACTTTCACTTCGAGGCTTTTTGGGTTGAAGATGGTGAATGCAGGGATATAGTTAAACATGCATGGCAATCTCAATCTTGTCTCCAAGGAGGATTGAGAGATAAATTACATGCCACTAGCATAGCATTGAAAGAATGGAGTAAAAGGAAATTTCCCAATAGCAATATCTGTATCACAGCCCTAAAGAAGGAGCTTCAATCCTTAACCAACAGCCATAGCTTTTCTCAAGAAACCAACAGGATAAAGATTATAAAAGAACAGGAAACCTTATGGCGCAGAAAGGAAATATTTTGGGGTTTGAGATCTCGAGTTAATTGGCTTCGCCGGGGAGATAAAAATACAAAATATTTCCATGCAGCAACAATCCAAAAGAGACAAAAAAAATAGAATTACTATGTTGAAAAATGAATCGAAGCGGTGGATCGGGGAAAACAGCAACTTCAAAGACCTCTTTGTCTTTTTCAAGGAGCTATATACCTTGGTTGGGCCTCACAACTGTTAGGGAATCCCTTATGATGTTTTGAAAATGACAAAATAAATCAAAGGCTACTAACATGTTTAATGGTTAAGTAATAGACCATGCGAGATAATAGAACATGTAAAGGATATTGTCAAAGTCTCGAAGACAGCTAGAAGGCGAACGTAATATATGTCCAAAGTATATTTTGAAGATTTCCAGACTTTCGTGTCAAAGTCCCGAATCTCGCTGAGACTTTAGTGTCAAAGTCTTGTTCTATATCGAAGTCCGCTCACTCGACAAATTCCGGATCGAACGTGAAGGAAGAACCAGAAGGCAGACTATATGGTGAAACTGAACTAGAAGACAGACTCTATGTTGGAGCTGAACTTATTCAGAAGGTGTTTAGACCTTAAAGCTAAATCTGTTCAGAAGCAGATATGATCGGACCCATTGTAAAGTCTACGGACTCAGATTGTAAAGTCTATTGCTCTCGAGACTTTACATCATTCGATGAAACGTAACTCAAGCCCAATCATACAACGGCTAGTGATCTGGTTTGGATTCCACATCAAGATTGATTTGATTGATTTAATCTAATTGATTGACGATTGGATATTGAAGATAAGATCTTTCTATACGAAGAAGCTTTATTTATGGAAACCAAGATTTCATTTGTATGGGCGATCGGAATCAAATTGGGATTCTACCTTTGTCACTCAACGGCTACCAAATCTTCTAGATATAGAGCTGTCCAATGGGTATATTGGAAGACGATTCTCCGAGATACTATCCAACGGGTAGTTTGGAAGTGGAGGAGTATTTAAGGAGATCATAGACCGATGAGCAAGTAAGAGACGGAGCGTAGAATTTATAATTCCAAAGTCTGAGCGACCTTCGATCATATACTTGTCTCTTGAGAGCTTAAACGTTTGTGATCGTGAGAGAAATACCAAAAGAGTGACATAGTGAGATAGTGTGATCTACTAAGTGTTTGCACTCAAAGTTGTAATCTCTTGTTGATTGCATAGTGGAATCCAGTCAAGAAGGCTGTTAGCGTGGGAGAGTGGACGTAGGCTTGGATTAAGCCGAACCACTATAAATCTTGTGTTCTTATTCTCTTCCCTAACTCCTTTATTTTACTCGAAGTTTATTTTATTCCGCATATATTTGCCAATGTTTATTTTATACACCTATTCACCCCCTCTAGGTGTTCATACTAGTACTCTCAATTGGTATCGAGCCAAGTGCTCAGTTTACAAAAATGTTTTTACTTTTGAGCTAAAGATTCTTTATGGCTAGTATGTTGGCACCAGGATTTATGGAAGGGCAAAGCAACACAAGGCCACCATATTTTGATGGAAAGGAATACGATGTATGGAAGAACAAAATGAAAGCATTCCTAAGATCCAGAGATCTTTTACAATGGGATGTTGTGGAAAGAGGAATCAACCCCATTGCTGCGTCTACATCAAATAAGAATGGCAAAGACAAAGAAACCAAACCCCCCGCTCTTATGTCTTGGACGGAGTTGTCCAAAAGAGAAGCGCTTGATGCAAAAGCTATTTATTCTTTATATTACGCTTTGTCTTCTGCTGAATATAACAGAATCTCTTCATGTGAAACAACAAAAGAAGTTTGGGATAAACTTCATGTTACATATGAATGGACCGATTATGTAAAAGAGACAAAAGTAAACTTCCTGCTTGGTAAATATGAATCCTTCAAGATGAAGTAAGGAGAGTCAATTGGAGATATGTTCAGCCGTTTTACATAAATTGTAAATGGTTTGGCGTATCAAGGTCAGCCTATTTCTTCTCCAATGAAGGTCGACAAACTCTTGAGAGGTCTCTCAAAAGATTGGAACCATATCAAGACCTCAATTCGGGAGACTCAAAGGATTATGCCACTTTCCGTTGATGAATTGATCGGCACTCTTCAATCCTATGAAGTGAAGCAACTCAACGATGAAGATCCCAAAGGTAAAAAGTTCATTGCTTTAATATCTAATGCTGTTTTTGATGAAACAGACTCAGAAAATGACATGGACGATGAAGATTTTGCCTTTATGGTCGAGAAATTCAAAAAACTGAGTAGAAAAGGAAGGAAATTCGATGGAAGAAAATACAAGCAGAATGGCCAGAAAATAATAATAAAAGAAGATGATGAGCAAGGAAATTTATGCTTGATGGCACATTCAGAATCTGAGTCGATTCGATACGAGACTCTAAATTAGAGTCCGACTTAGACACGGACTCGAGAATCCGATGAGGAAATCGAGGTAAGTCATTCAAAAATTCCTCTCAAAGTTTCAAAGTATATAAAGAAGCTTTGCTCAAATCTTTTCTTAAAAGGATCTCCAAACTTAAAAAGGAAAATTTTCGGCTTAGGCAACATGATCTTCTCAAAAAGAAAATTTTGAAATTTTGCAAAAATATTTTCTACAAACAAAAGAAAGTCGAGATTTACTTGTCAAAGAAAATGATTCTTTGAAGAAAGAATTTTCAAATATTTCAACAAGATTTTCAAATGGATCAACAACATTAGAGCATATCCTTTCTATACAAGTTCCGTACTATAATAAGTCGGGACTTGGTTTCATTAAGGAAAATGATTCTCTAATTGATTTTCCCAAAGTTAAGGAGAGACTTAGACAAAGACCTCATAAACTTGCGTACAAGAAGCATTTTCAAAATATCTTTACAAAACATGTTGGTCTAAATGCCCTTAAGTGTTCAAATTGTGGAGATTTGGAACATTTTGAGAAAGATTGTCCTAAAGTCTGGAGACCTATTAAAAAAATTGGATAAAAGCAGCATATTTTGCTAACTCTCATGGACCCAAGAAAAAATGGGTACCAAAGAAAAGATAAGTTACTTTTGCAGGATATAAAGAAGAAAGAAGAAATATGACTTGGAAATTCTTTAAGGGAAGGATGATTACGAATCTACGCAAATTTTGGTGCAACCAGAAAATATCTCCTGCGATAATTGTTTGTTAAGTTTATGCAGGTTGAATTCGAGAAGAGCTTGATTGAAGAAAATAAATTTTTGCCTCGAATTTCAAAATGCAAGTGATCGTTGCAGATGTTGTTATAAAGGAAATACTGGAAAAATATTCTGTTCAATGTGCACAAGCAACAATTGTTTCTATTCGCAAATATTGTCATGATGATAGGGGAGAAATCAAATCCAAAAGAAAAGGAAAAGAATCGTGATCATCTCAAAAGGCAACAAATTGAGGGGGAGCTTTGATCAATTTTGGAAAAATCTTTTGAATTGATCGTGATCTTATTATGGATGGAATGAAAGAGTACATGAATTTCATGATGCACCTGTGATTTTATTGGATATTTGCTGATATATATGATCGAGGTGAGCTATATTGCATATCTTTAATATTTGACTTATTTTATAAAAGCTGATCTTTTTGGAAATTATATGTCATTTTATATTCTCTACGTGAATCTATTGTTATCGCTTTTTGATTATGACAAAAAGGGGAGAATATATGAATATGCATATGTGTTGATTGGTTAATATTATTTATAGCATAATATTGAGCTGCGATTATTTTTCTATATCTTATTATGCTCAATTTATTTGCTATCTTATGATATCCTTTGATTTAAATTAATATTTTTAAAAGCATGTTTACAAATCTGCATATTCAGAGATTGTTTTGTCATCATCAAAAAGGGGGAGATTGTTAGGGAAATCCCTTATGATGTTTTGAAGATGACAAAATAAATCAAAGGCTACTAACATGTTTAATGGTTAAGTAATAGACCATGCAGATAATAGAACATGTAAATGATATTGTCAAAGTCTGAAGACAGCCATAAGACTGAACGTAACATATGTTTAAAGTATATTCTGAAGATTTCCAGACTTCTGTGTCAAAGTCTGAAGACCGCTAGACTTTAGTGTCAAAATTTGTTTTATATCAGAAGTCTGCTCACTTTGACAAATTCCAGACGAACGTAAAAGGAAGAACCGGAAGACGGACTATATGTTGAAACCGAACCGAAGACAGACTCTATGTTAGAGCTGAACTTATTCAGACGGTGTTCAGACCTTAAAGCTAAATCTATTCGAAGCAGATATGATCGACCCAGATTGTAAAGTCTGAGACTCGATTGTAAAGTCTATTGCTCTCGAGACTTTACATCCAGATTCGATGAAACGTAACTCAAGCCCAATCATACAACGGCTAGTGATCTGGTTTGGATTCCACATCAAGATTGATTTGATTGATTTAATCTAATTGATTGACGATTGGATATTGAAGATAAGATCTTTCTATACGAAGAAGCTTTATTTATGGAAACCAAGATTTCATTTGTATGGGCGATCGGAATCAAATTGGGATTCTACCTTTGTCACTCAACGGCTACCAAATCTTCTAGATATAGAGCTGTCCAATGGGTATATTGGAAGACGATTCTCCGAGATACTATCCAACGGGTAGTTTGGAAGTGGAGGAGTATTTAAGGAGATCATAGACCGATGAGCAAGTAAGAGACGGAGCGTAGAATTTATAATTCCAAAGTCCGAGCGACCTTCGATCATATACTTGTCTCTTGAGAGCTTAAACGTTTGTGATCGTGGAGAGAAATACCAAAAGAGTGACATAGTGAGATAGTGTGATCTACTAAGTGTTTGCACTCAAAGTTGTAATCTCTTGTTGATTGCATAGTGGAATCCAGCCAAGAAGGTTGTTAGCATGGGAGAGTGGACGTAGGCTTGGATTAAGCCGAACCATTATAAATCTTGTGTTCTTGTTCTCTTCCTAACTCCTTTATTTTACTCGAAGTTTATTTTATTCCGCATATATTTGCCAAGGTTTATTTTATACAGCTATTCACCTCCCTCTAAGTGTTCATACTAGCACTCTCAACAACTACCAACAGTTTTGGATCAATGTCCTATACTAATCGGAAATTATATAAATGAATGTTTAGTGGCGGAAGTCACTATGGAAGAAATTTATGCTGCTGCGTTTCAACTTGGAGCTCATAAAGCTCTTGGTCCAGACGGGTTAAATGGCATTTTTTATCAACATCACTGGGATATAATAAATTCTGATGTGCTGGAGGAAGTTCGAGGTTTCTTTCATTTAGGAATGCTGGAACCAGCCCTCAACAGAACACATATTACATTGATACCAAAGATCCCCCACTCGGAAAGACTTGATCAATATTGCCCTATTAGCCTTTGCAATTTTGCATACAAAATAATATAAAATTTTTTGGCAAATAGATTGAAAATATAGTTGCCTATGCTGATTTCAGGAGAGCAAAGTGCCTTTGTCGCTGGAAGACAAATTCAAGATAATATTTATATTGTACAAGAGTTGTTGCATCAATTGAGAATGAGAAAAAGGAAAAAAACACTTCCAAGCGGTGCTGAAACTTGACATGCAGAAAGCATATGACCGCATTGAATGGGACTTCTTAGAAGGTTGTTTACTGAAAATGGGGTTCTGTGCTAAATGGGTTCATTGGATTATGCAATGTGTCACTACAGTCACTTTCGGCATCAAATTTAATGGGGAACTCCTTCCTTTTTTTGCTCCCACTAGAGGCATTAGACAATGAGACCCCTTATCTCCCTATCTGTTTACTTTGGTGGCAAACAGTTTGTCATCTTTGATAGGTAAAGCTTTGCAATATGGGAATATTAAAGGAATTAAGTTGAACAGGTTCTGCCCTACTTTAACCTCATTTATTGTTTGCAGATGATTCAGTTTTTTTCTTGGATGGCTCTTTACAGGAATGCCAAAATATTGCCACCGTTATTAATTAGTATTGTTATGCCTCGGGACAAGCTATCAACCTAAATAAATATGGTATTTTCTTTAGTAAAGACTGTCCATCTCTATTAAGAGATAATATGAAGAGAGAATTAAGGGTCCCAAAACTAGAGCAATTAGGTAAGTATCTGGGAATTCCCTCTAATTGGGGAGCATTAAAGAGGCAAATGTTTGGGTGGATATTAAACAAGGTTAATATGAAATTGGAGGGATGGAAGGAACAAATTATATCAAAAGTAGGTAAGGAAATACTCCCGAAATCAGTAGTGCGGGCGATACCACAATATGCCATGTCATTTTTTAAAATTCTAATGTCAATTTGCAAGGCTATAGAGAAAAAAATAGCTAATTTTTGGTGGAAAAATAGTGAATCGAGAGGTTGGAATGTATTGGAAAAAATGGGAAATCATGAAGATGAGGAAGATAGGGGAGGAATGGGATTTAGAGATCTAATTACCGTTAATAAATCCCTATTGGGTAAACAAGCCCGGAGGATGATTAAAAATCCGGATGCACTATGGAGTAAATTATTGAAAGGGCTTTATTTTTGTTGCTCAAATTTCTGGCATGCTGATAAAGGTTTTAACTCGTCATGGGGATGGAAAAGTCTCGCTTATTGGAAGGGAGGCTATTGCGGATTCAGTCAAATGGACTATAGGAAATGGAGAAAATGTCAATATTAGAACAGATAGATGGCTGAAAAGAGGATTAATAGGAGGGCCCAAAAATAGAAATGATCTCCAAAAAGTTTTAGAGTTGATGCTATCTAAGACACATTAGTGGAATGAACCGCCGATAAGTAACCTTTTTGATGAGCCGACGACTTAGGAAATCCTTGTGATACCAATAAATGATCATCTTACCAGTGATGAACTAATATGGTCAGGCACTAAAAATGGGTCATTTACAGTAAAAAATGCCTACAACTTGCTAAGAGACAGAACAACAACAAGTAGAGCAACAGAACAACCTTCCTCCTCATATCAAACACCCACAGAACTATGGAATGCAATATGGCATATGCGCACCAGCCTAAAAGTGAAGATCTTTGCCTAGAATGTTTGTCAAAACGCTATACCAACTAAGGAGAACCTATGGAAAAGAAAGATCTTACCTAATCCGGTATGCGATATTTGCCGAGTCGAAGTGGAACGGTCGAGCACACCCTTCTCCTTTGTCCATGGGTTGCAAGGGTATGGAAACACTCGGAAATTAACCTGCGAGTAGACACACAGGAGGTTAAAAGAATGGATGAATGGCTGGTAAAATTCATTAAGAAAAATTTGCACCTCCCTTCTTTGGAGAGGGTTGGAAATCTCCTTTGGCAAGTTTGGAAGGAGCGCAACAATTTTGTCTTTTGAGGGACGAAACCAGAGGTCTACAAAGTCATAGATCTAGCAATATTTCAGCATGCTAGCTACCAAAAATGGGGATTTGGGTATTCACCAGTCGGAAAAATCGAAGAACAGAAGAACCCGACGAACCCGCTTACTTGGCAAACTCCGAACCCTGGCTCTCTCAAACTGAACGTGGATGGGGTGTTGAGCGAGGGATCAACCGAGGGAGCTGTGGTTTGTGTTTTCCGAGACTCTTCCAGCAGCCTCTTAGACGGTTTCACGAAGACAGTTCGGGCGGAGACGGTCCTGTAGGTGGAAACCCTAGGGGTTCTCGAAGCCCTAAAGTACTTGAGGGGAAAAAAAATCTAGGAAGCGATCGTGGAGTCTGACAACCAAGTTCTGGTCAAACACTTGAAGAGTGAAGAACAGACGGACTGGCAAGCATGTGGAGTCTTGGTCGATTGCAGAGTTCTTCTACAACAATTGTCGCTAGTGGGCCTGGTTTGCTGCCCAAGATCTGCAAATGCTGTGGCGGATTGGGCCGCAAAACAACAGGGAATGAAAACCATACTTCTGAACTGGTGGGCCTCTCCTCCTCCCGGCCTTTGGGCTCTGCTATGTATCGATGCCCCAGCAGTGGGCTTTGGCGCTTCTGATTTCTGATATAAATAAAATACCTTTTTAGATAAAAAAATATGTAAACTCACAAATAAAGCTCAATACATATCTAGTATTTGATAGAGTCATATCCACTGTAGAAATTCTTTTTCTTAACAAATTTTCAAATGACATGTAAAACTACTGAGTAGGAATATAATCATATAGCTCCTAAGTGGAAAATTGGAAGGATTAGGTGAATCTTATTGAGATGGCCATAAAAAGATGGATAGATATGATAACAAATATGATGTGTCTTACCATATAATTTATTTTTCATGGACATCAAATTATTAATTTCCCATATATTTGAGGTGAATCCTAAGAACGAGCAAAGACATGAGAGAGTGAATCTAGCATTCAATTCCTAAAAAGAAAATAGAGTTAATTCATAAAGATGGAGCTTATCAAAGGGCATATTATCCAAATTACATATCTAGGGTTAGGTAAATCGTTACAATTCAAAAATTGGAAGGGTTAGGAAAATTAGAAGGAGTAGGTGTGATATATCTCACCATATAATTTTTTTTTTATTTTATGAAATCTTGTGGCATAATAGATGACTTTAGAAAAATCTAGAAACATTAATTTATTAAGTACTCATATACTCGAGGTGCAACCTAAGAACAAGCAAAGATATGAAAGGGTGAACTTAACATTGAACTCCAAATATATATAGGTTGAATAAAGATACAGCCTGTTATATATATTTGGAGTCGAATGCTAAGTTCACCCTTTCATATCTTTGCTTGTTCTTAGGTTGCACATCAAGCATATGAGTGCTTGATATATTAACACTTCTAGATTTTTTCTGAAGTCATCTATTATGCCACAAGATTTCATAAAAAGAAAAAATAAATTATTTGGTAAGATATATCATACCTAACCCTTGCAATTTTCCTAAGCCTTCAATTTTTGAATTGTAATGATTAACCTAATCCTAGAAAAATGTAATATCTCTAGTTTTACATTTGTTCAAGTTTTGAAACAATATATTAAGCATATAAGTGTAACGGAAACAGGGAAGAGAATAGAAGTATACCACGTTGCTGACGTATCTTAGGAACATTTAGGTTTGTGTGCTTCAAAGTTATGTCTTTTTGGTGGTAATGTTTCCGGTGAATGATAATTTACCCGATAGAGAGAGAGTGATTACACTAGTTTTGACATAAACTTAAAGAGTTAGCGTTTTGCTATTGTAAAATCATAAATTGTAGTAGGGGAATTAGGATGCTTATATACTATCAAATAGTTTTCCGAAAATAAGTGGAAAACGTTATAGAGAAAGACTGTTCTTGCCAAAATTTGATAGTTCAGGATAACAACATAAAAAGTTATAAAATTTGCTTATAAAAGTACAATAATAATTTAATTAGTAAATAATGATACCTCAACTGGCATAATTTTCGTACGGTGTTCGTTTGATTTTTGTGATTTTTCTTTCAATTATTTAAGTGTCAAATCTATTAAAAATAATTTGTTTTGAGTGCCTTTGACGATATATTCAAGCGATCGGTCCTATTTGGCTTTTCAATGATATTTTGAATCCAACATGAGTAAAGAATTTCAAGTCTAAAATGGAAAATGCAAGAGATGACGTGGCAAATGGAACTAAAAACAATGACGCGTGTCTCTCTCTCACACGCACACACCAACCCACTCACATAGTCTAATCAACTATTGTCATGCCTTGATTTTTGAGCGCGTGCTCCATCCCTTGATTGATAAATTTGCGATGTCCCGGGATGCATCGCTGATCCATTCATTTTAATGCACATGCGGAAGCGTATAAATAAATCCGTAGACAACACAAAAATGTGATAGAAAAGTAGGACCGCAAATGTACAACCAAACCACACACCTTTATACACAGCCAATTAGTTTATTTACAAGACTAGTCTATCGAATAAGGTCTACAAAAGCATAAAGGTTTACAAGTCCTCTAGGCGTTTGAATCCCCAGCTAAAAACTCCGAGGTCTCTTGGGGGCTCGGGTCCACCATTGCACCACCAGGAGGGTCAGCTGTACCCTCGCCAAAAGTGATCTCTAACACCGACATAGGGACCTCAGATGCTTGTAGGGGACCTTCCCTGGGTCCATTTCGCCCTTGACGATACCACGCTTTGAATTGATGGGGCACCCTTTGAGGTAGACCCGCATCAACCCAGACAATGGTTCTCACGAGTTCATGGACCCAGGCTCCTTGGCCCCCAAGAAGAGGAATCCGGGTGACCTGTTCGGTGACCCTCTTGGGTTGGCTAAAACGCCCTGGAGGAGCCACCATCTAAGAACTTGAAAAGGTTGAGCTCATGACGGGGTAAGACAACATTTCAGCAAATTCATCCCTAAACTCTGATTAGAAAGGAAATACGCCCAAAAGCGATTTATGCACACACAAGATGTAGGACTTACCTTGCTTCGGTTTCTTCCTACAAGTCAATACGATTCATATACTCAATCAATCACTTCAATTCAAAACATCAATCCATCTATCTAATCAATCAATCAACTCAATATGATTATTACTGCTCACCAAAGCTGAGATTGATTATTATTGCTCACCAAAGTTGATACATATATATTATTGCTCACCAAAGTGATATATGTATATTATACATCAAATAATTAATGCTCACCAAAGCCGATTAATGACCGTGTTGAAAATTCCGATAAAAATAATTGTTTGTAGATATATAGTCGGCCTGAGCAAAAAATACAATATCTTTCTTTTCAAAAATCCCACTATTTAAATATAGTCCATAAAGACATTTTTGGCGTTGTAAACCTACACCCGGTATTTTCTAATTAAAATACCGAAATTACACAATTTTAGGATAAATACCAAAATTACAATTACCATTCAATTACACAAAATAGTATTCGATTAAATAAACCAAGCATACCATTGCAATCAACATGAAATTCCAGTCACCAACTATCCGGTATAATTTCAGAAAATAATAAATAAAAATAATAAATAATTAAATAAATACAATTAAATGCCAAAAATAGAAACTTAGGCCGGAAATGCTTAATTAAATACCGAAACAGGCCCAAATTTTTTTCGAACCAATCTAGATAAATAGTACGGTCTATCTAGTCTCTAATTAAGCGGTTCTAACCACCTAACATGCATAAACGAATATTTAAATTGCTAATTTGTTTTAACTAACCACCTAAACCATATTTAGCCTAAACTAATCAACCTTTAAGCATCATTAACTCTCTAAGCAGAGTTTAGTGAGTAAACTCACACGTTTAGTGATATGGTGAGTCCACGGCGACGGCAACATGGAGATGGGTGACAAACCTCTTGGCGGCGAAGCCAAGCGGGGCTTGGAAGAGTCCTAAAATGGGCCTAATAGTCATGGCTCGGTTGAGGGCTTCTTGGTTATGTTCTTGGGTGGAGAGAGCTAGAACGGAGGTCGATTGGCACGGGAACGATGATAGACGGGTGGATGAGCTACAACGGTGAATGGTGGGTGACAGCGGTTGCTTCGGCGACCTAGATGACCGTCTAGGCAGCTTGACATGGCTTGAGGAGGCTCAGGAGGAGTGGCACGGTGATGGAATAGCAAGGATGGGCGGACTAGTGCGGGCGCGGGCTCGCGAGCGGCACATTGAGGTGCAACGGTGGTAGGGAGAGTGTGACGATTAGGGGTGGTGGCTGGCTCGATTTTCTGGTTCTTTGGAAGCCCAAACACACTAAAAATGGGGAAAGCAAGCTCTGAAAAAGAAGATGAAGCTAGCTGCCCAAATGGAGGGTCCCAAGGAGAAAATATCCTCTAGTTTGATCATTAGATGGCCCCCCCACCATGTCTACCATTTCCTCAGTCAAAATGCAGCCCACAATCTTCCCAAGAAAGCTAATTAAGTGGTCAAAAGTGATGGAGACCATGGCCTACGAATTTACATAACATAAAATTTTCCAATTGAGTCTAATTCGGTCCCCATAAATTCCATCAAGATGTCTTTGACCAAATTAACATTTTTCCCTTGCCAATAAAACCAACTTGCATCCCAAAAACGCGATAAAAAATGGCTCTATTTTGACTTTTCACCAAAAATCTTGGTTTGTAAAAAAAAAATCTTCGTAGGATGAGTCGACGGTCCTAGAATAAATCGTGACATGATAGAACTTTTAATTCTGAAATCTGATTCAAATTTGCGGTTAATTTCAATCTTGCGCAATTTTAGCGTGATCTAACCTATCGGGTAGCTTTTAGAAATTTTTAGTGCAATTGACTTGTGGTCGATTATTTTGAGCCACAATGTACATCTTTGACACATTTGTGACTTTTGATTGTCGTGAAAATATCAAGGTTTTAAATGCGGACACAAGGTATCAAAATGACAGAAAAATCGGTTTAGTGTAGATCGATGAGAACTTTGCAATTAGGTGGAATCACCCACACTTAATCAAATAGCTCAATCGAGTCAACCTATCTCCGATTTCTAATTGATTTTTAATTGTGTCGTAATGACCCTTGTAAGACTAGCACTTATAGATTAGCGATTCCTAGTTGAATTTGAATCTATTGCGTTATAATTCCTTTGATTTCTGGATAGATTAGTTATCTTGTGAGTGATCATAAAGAACAGAATTATAATCCCGATGAAAAACCCAATTCATTCAATTGAAAATATGACTGGAAATTCGGGGATGTCACAACTACAACATGGAAATGAAAACTGGAGAAATATTGGATGGTCTTGGACTGCCAAGTCAGCATGGTCTCTGACCACTCATGAAGCGCCATGTGGAGAGGCGTGGCCTCACTTGAGCTCCTGCACAAAAGTAGGCTTTTTCTCCCTCTCTCTCCTCTCCTTAACCATCTCACTCTCACTTAGCCTACACCGTAGCCTTCTTCCCACTCTCTCTCTCCTTTGCGATGTATTTACTACGGCATGGCACGTTTCTCTTTCCTTTCTCTTTTCTTCTGCACAAAATTTGTCAACTTTTCTCTTTCCCTTTCATAGCCTGCACGGTACTCTTCCCCTTTCCTCTCAAAGAATACGAATTTTGAATCTCAGATAGCTTATTGCAATTGCCGCATCTTCTAAACTCTCTGTCCCCTGCTGTTGACTTTTACTTTTTCCTTCTTTCCATTTCTTGTTTTCTTTGCGATCGTAACCTTGATCCATTCTAAACCAGAAACGCCACCCGATCTTGGAGGCGTCCAGAGTGTTCTTCAGTCAATTCGATACTACGCCCGCACTCGTCGATTTATAGTGCTGCAGCAGCAAATCACTAGTAGTGTCGTGCTCAGTCGATGACACCTCCTGCCACTTCTGCCGGTTGTATCCTTCGTTTCGGATTCATCCCGTGTTTTGGTTTTGCGGGTCGATGCTAGTTTGGAGCATTTCCCTTCAAGCAGACGTCCTAAGATCCAAGAGAGAGAAGGAAAGATCGTTTGTTCATGCTTTCCTGGTTTCATTAGAGGAAAAGAGGGGAGGAGTGGCGCCATGCAGGATTGATTCTTGAAGACAGAAAATGGATTTCGCGTGAATCCAAGTGAAACATCATTCTGTTTAAGATACGGAGTTCTAGATAGGTAAACGTCCTTTTCCGTGTTAGTTGAAATTTCGATGTATATACATATATCTAAGCAGCATATAATTGAAAGATATAAACTTGGAGCCTGCTCGTACATTCCAGCATGAGCAACAAGGAGTCGGTGAAGCTGGACGACAAGCAGATCGCCGAGCTGCATGAGATCTTCCACTCCTCCACTCGCTCGGCGTGAAACCGAGCTTCGAGTAGCTCGAGGTGCTCATCCGGAAGGCTGACACCAACAGCAATGGCCTGGGTGGAGTTCTCCGAGTTAGTGGCCCTTGTGCCGCCGGAGCTCCTGCCGGCCAAGTTGCCGTACACGGAGGAGCAACTGAAACAACTCTTCCAGATGTTCGACAGGGACGGGAACGGGTTCATCATGGCAGCCGAATTGGCTCACTTGATGGTGAGGCTCGGCCACGCACTCACCCGGAGGAGCTGAGGGGAATGATCAGGGAGGCTGACACGGACGGCGATGGCAGGATTAGTTTCTGGGAGTTCTCACAAGCAATCACATCGGCCGCCTTTGATAATTCCTGGCATAATTAGGAACTGGGGTGCTTTTGCCTCCAGGTTCAATGGGATTGTCTGTTAGTTTCTATTCTATTCTAGTTATGCTGTATCTATTGCTTTTCTTGAGATCATACGCATGATACTATTTCTGAGGCAGGGGAGTTTAGAATGTAGGATGGAGGATGATTTAGGTCTCCTTGAAATCAAATCTGTAAGCGCTGCGGTTACGATGCTTGCCATGATTTTATATTTTTAAAGTTGTAAGACTTAATTTCACTGTGTTGGAAATCATTTTAACAAGGTTCCCATGTTCAAGAACAAGATATTGTCTGGAGTTATACTAGGCTTTTCCATATCTCTTGCCCTGGCTCTTGTGACGTTCGCTGGCTATTGCAGTCACTTCGTTTCCTGCTAGCTAATAATATGAGTATGCAGCAATGAGGCATCATTTTGATCTCTGGTACCCACTTACTGCATGAGGATGAATCCGCATTTCAATATGCCGATTCGAGAATCTTAAGTGGTGAGCTTTTCACTTGGAATTAACATTCAAAAATAGCAAAATCAGATCAATTCACATAAAAATTTGATTAATAACAGAATACAGACTTTGAAGGAAAAGCGATGTTGTGTGTAGTGCATGCGCTCACTTCCTTTAAGAGGAAAATATGCACAGATAGAGAGCTGGACCAATTCATTGTGGAAACAGGACATCATGGTTTTAAGTAATGCAGCCTTGCACGGCTCATAGACGAGCTGTACTTGTTTCACTTTAAGTTACAAGTAGTTGTGCCTTGTCTGTAGTGACTACCAATCGTCATCACGCCTTCCATTTTCCTCTGAACAACGAAGAATATAACGTCTCTTCACATCAAAAGAACTTGACAAAAATATATTTGATCAGCGATAGCTCCGTTGATGCTAATGGATAAAATATAGATCCATAAACAAGTCTTTGAAAATATAGGAATCCAATTAGCAATTACTCGGCAAACGATCCTCTTCTAGTTAAAGATCCATTACGAGAAGTATCAGCCCACATGTTCTCTATCACATCCAATCCGACAAAAAGAAAACCAATTACAGTATCAGAATGTGGTAGTGTTAGGCCAAACAGAAAGGGAACTACAAATGCGGGTCACTATGCTTTCTTCCTTTTTGATTTGAGCATCGCAAACCCAATGAACATAAGAGCATCACAAACCCAATCTACAAAGTTGGATGATGCATTTGAATTCTTTAAATCACATTTAACAGTTATATCAATAATAAACACATAAAGAAATTTTTTTGCAAGAGCAGGAAACCGATTGAGGATGTACCCCCCATGAGATCAACTTTGTCAGCTTTTGATTGATGGAATGGGTTTTTAACCGCATATATTGCACAAGGCCTATTGTTGCAATACTTGATGCCAAATTTCCTTAGATTTGATGTCCACCCAACAAATACAATATATTCATTCGTGTCTCCAACTGCTGGTGACCATATGACCTGGCCGGCACTTAGAGAGCTCGTGATTCCTCGAATAGCTTGCACCACCTCGTCCCCACTGCACACAACCAGAGAATTCATATCTTAAAGTTGCAATTTCAAACTTCTGTTAGTGAGCAGAGTATTCTAAAACCTTGTAGTGGGACCTCTTAGTATTGACAATAGAAAGAGTTGGCTTCCTTTTTCCTGCGTATGTTTCCCCCCACTCCTCTTCAAAGTCACCTTGACCTTTCCGGCTGCAAAAATCTTTTTCATTTATCCTTCGTATAGCCAGAACTATTGAAGTTGGGCTTGGAAGCAGCCGGCTCTTCGGCAACATAAGTAATGAGAGTTCATCGTGGCTCCAAGATGTCCCCTCCAACCTATCCATTCTGAGATCATTTCAATTTACTACTCTATCCTTCTTGGGATACAATATATTGTTGCTGCAAAGAAAGAAGAACAACAATCATGCAAGGCAAAATGCAAGAAAACTCAAAAGAGGATCAAGAGAGCGAATGAGCGTTGGAGCAGAGAGTGAACCATGGCGGCGGACTAGAGGGCGAATGAGCGCCAGAGCAGGGATGGAGCGAGCACCAGAGCAGAGATGAAGCGAGTGCCGGAGTAGGGGCGGCCTTAATGTGCTTTGTCGGTGACGGTGTTGGAACATCCGCTTGATGAACGAAGGAGTAGCGATGGGCGTGGAGATAGAATTTGGGATTCAAAATTTCAACTGTGCAGGCTAGGAGAAGGAGAGAGAGAAGTTCCAAGCATTAAAGTTCCTTTGAGAAGAAAAGAGAAAGGTGCCATGCCGTAATAAATGCATTGCAGAGGAAGAGAGAGTGCAGGCCAAGAGAGAGTGGGAAGACTAGGGAGAGGAGAGAGAAGGAGTTTTCTACTTTTGTGCAGAAGATCCAGTGGGGCCACGTCTCTCCACGTGGTGCTTTGTGAGTGGTTGAAGACCATACTGACTTGGCGGTCTAGGACCATCCAATATTTTTCTGAAGGATGAGGAAGCTCTCGATGGACTTTAGCAATCGGTGATGAAATCGACCCGTCTGATTCGCATTGTCTCTTAGGTGTTCCACATCCATTTGCTTCAACCCCTCCTTCCTGTATTTAGCAACAACCTAAGCAGAGAGACGATGAATTGGATTAGCATAACTGAAACTTGCGCGTGCACATTCGTCATCACATTAATGAACTCGAAATGTGCGAACTCCCGGATATGTACTAAGCATTGCGATCACACAAATGTGATCCACTTCCCCTGCTCCCGTGTTTAAGGTTGCACCTAGATCTGCGGGTGCACGTGCGACCTCAAATTTGAGGCCACCGCAACCACTAATCTGAGGTTGAATGACAACCTGGAATATTAGACAACGCACATCATACCTTTATATGTAGAGAGAGAGAGAGAGAGAGAGAGGGTGGGGTGGGGGGAGGGAGGGAGGGAGGGAGGGAGGGAGAGAGATGCGGATGGTAGAAAAGTTAATTACTGTTGGCGGAAGAGTTTGGTGGTGGTGATCGTGGTGGTGAAGCAGCGAGAACGGCTAGCTGCAAGAATAGGTAATGGCGTTGTTCTAGGTTGAGTGACGTGCGTTCAAGAGCGTTTTATGAGAGAGAGAGAGAGAGAGAGAGAGAGAGAGAGAGGGATATGATATTGGAGCCACATAGATGTGACGAATCTAAAGGCAAGTTAACGAAAATTGTGTCCACGTTAGATAACGGCGTTAGATTTTTCTACGGAAGGTCATTGGGCGGATTTTTGAAGATTCGTGGAACAGGTTGATAAAAAAAAAAAAAAAAAATCATAGGCTACATTTAATATCTAAGGCAGTGTCAATACAATTTTCTCCTTGTTAGTTCTCATGACTTTATTTGGGTGTAATTGGGGAAACATTTGAGAGTTGTGTGATTCGAATCATCGTAACCTCTATAGTTTTATTTGCAATGGACAACTTGTCGATCTTTCCTAATGGATTAGGCATACTGTTAAATCACGCAGATCTTGTGTTGGTTTGTTTTTCTTCTCTTAATTTCTTAATATTGTTTGCATTTGTCCAAGCTTCCCTGATTTACGTGACTATAATGAAGTGATGTATGAGGATCTGTTATTCAATATCCAATAAACGATGTATCTCATACAAATATGTAACTAGGCACTGAAAAGATATTTTCTTTTAAGTTTTTATCATATATACTTAGTTATTTCTCGACAACACTAAAAACAAGAATATGGATTTCTTTCCTTTTTTTTTCTATTTATTATCCTATAGAAGCAACATGGGAAGATCTGGAATACATGGGATGTTTGAGGATTCTCTTTCTGAGTTTGAACCAAGAAGATTTTATCTTACGGGGAGATTGAAAGATGAGATATGATTACGGAAAAGCCAAAGAATATAAAAAAAGGAGGATTGTTACTTCATTGCGAGCTGTATTTTCTGATAGAATTCATGTCATGTGGGATTGTTTAAATAGGCCACTTGGGCCTCACCTTTGTGTCAAAATTGGTAGCCAATCTTCACCTTATCTTCACTAGAAAGTAATAGTTAATGTAAACTCAAAAATAAAGCTCAATACATATCTAGTGGGTGATAGAGAGTCATATCCACTGTAGAAATTATTTTTCTTATCAAATTTTCAAATGACATGTAAATCTACCAAGTAGGAAATAAATCATATAGCTCCTAAGTGGATTATTGGAAGGATTTGGTAAATCTTACTGAGATGGCAATAAAAAGTTGGACAGATACGATAACGGATATGATGTATCTTCCCATATAATTTATTTTTCATAGACATCAAATTATTAATTTCCCATATATTTGAGGTGAAACCTAAGAACGAGCAAAGACATGAGAGAGTGACATTAGCATTCAATTCCAAAAAAGAATATACAGTTAATTCTTAAAGATAGAGCTTATCAAAGGGCATATTTTCCAAATTTACAATTCAAAAATTGAAAGGGTTAGGATAGAAGGATTAGGTATGTTATATCTTACCATATAATTTATTTTTTTTTTTATGAAATCTTGTGGCATAATAGATGACTTCAGAAAAATCTAGAGACATGAATTTATTAAGGACGCATATACTCAAGGTGCAACCTAAGAACAAGCAAAGATATGAAAGGGTGAACTTAACATTGAACTCCAAATATATATAGAGGTTGTATATAGACACACACACACACACACACACACACATAGATGGAGTTGATATTGTTTGCTATGAATGTAGAAAACTAGATGATATAAAGTCAGATTGCCCATCTCTCAAGAAAAAGAAGGGAAAGTTCAAGAAAAAGAAACAAGCACTTAAAGCTAAATCATGGTGAATTCTATAAGCGAAGAGGAAAATGGGGTAAATGCTTCTGAATTATCTTATGAAGAAATGCAGGAATTTTTGAAAGAAATATTTGAAGAGCACAAAAAGGCTTCAAAAATAATTTTTGATTTGAAGAAAGAAGTTCCAAAATTTTTATTGAATTTTTTCAAAGGGTTGCTCTTTAAAACTTGAAAGAGGAAATGATAACCCTTATAAGGAAACAACGACTCTCTCAAGATGAAGATAGCTCTTTTAATGAAGAAATTTAAAAAATCAGCACCAAGTTTTCTCTTGATTCGAAAACTTTGCAGCATATTCTCTCCATTTAGATTCCTCATTACAATAAGTTTGATTTGGAAAATTAGAAAAATGATGATGAGAAGAAGCCTTTTCCAAAAAGTCAAAGAGAGGTTGAAACCAAAACCTCATGTGCTTTTTTACAAGAATCATTTTGCAAATCATTTCACAAAATCTATTGGCAAGCAATAAAAATTGCTCAATCTGCAATAAATATGGTCATTTCAAACTAGAATGTCCAAAAGAGCAAATGAAGCCCAACAAAATTCACTAGAGATTCGACATGATTATTAACAAGAAGGGGCCTAAGCTTATCTAGATACCAAAGAAAAGACAAGAATATTCTTGATTGCAGGTAATTTTGAAGAAAAATTAATGGTATCTAGACGGTGGTTGTTCATGACACATGACTAGAGGCAACGTCAAGTTTGTGAGTCTTACCTTAGTTGATGGAGACACAATTACTTTAGGAATAAATGAAGGAAAAATAATTGATAAAGGAAATATTAGGTTGGAAAATCTGATTATTGAAAATGTTTTACTTGTTAAAGAACTAAACCACAATCTAGTAAGATTAGCCTGTTATGTGACAAAAATTACAAAATCCACTTTGAAGAAGGTAAATATGTTGGCATAAGCTAAGATAGGTCACAATTTTTCACTGGAAAAAGCCATAACAATATATTACTTGATGTAAATGTTGATGATGCTCAATGCCTAGTCTTGATAAAAGATGAAAGTGATTTATGACACAAGAAATTAGGTCACATCAACATGAAGCAAATCTTTAAGATATTATCAAAGGATCTTGCTTGTGGCTTACCAAAGATTTACTATGGAAATTCTGATTATTGCAATGCATGCTTCTTGGGAAAACAACTTAAAAGTTCATTCAAGTCAATAAATAATATTGCAACTAACCAATCTTTACAGCTATTGCATATGGATTTATTAGAACAATGAGCCTCAGAGGAAGATTATACCGTTTCGTGATTGTTGATGATCATTCAAAGTTTAAGTGAGTAATGGATTTGACTAATAAAATTATCCACAAAAGTTATAAAAGCAAATGATGTGCTCTACTCATAAAAGAAAATGATTTGTCGAAATCCAAGGTGATATATATTTTTTTAAAAATATTTTTGATTGAAATTATTTTTTACATTAATTAACCCTTTAAATATAAAAAAAATGAGCAACTGACTTTTTTTCTTGACCTTTTTTTTGTTGAGGACTTCCCTTTTTATTTAATTTGAGATCCTTTTTGTTAAATTTCTTGTTCAATCCTATTAAATTGGTCATATTCATCTAAATTTAACAAATCTTTGTTGTTTAAGGGCTAAACAAAATATTTACTCTATAAAAGAGATGAAAATATACTAAACCCTTTAAAAGTCACGTGCATTCCACATAACAGAAAGGAATAACTAAAGGCTATAATATAATGAAAATCCAGGGTATTCTGTAAAATCTGAAAGCTCAGGAGTTTGCGTGTACTACCCCAATGCTCATAGGAGTTTTGCATAATTTCCCTCAAGTAAATTACTCAATTATCTTAAGTTGCAATTGCCAGTGTCGCTGCATTTGCAATCACCACCTTTTGAGGTTTCAAGTAATAAGAAGTAACTTATTATACAATCCACGCGCTAAAGTTGGCAAAAAATCTGCCACACAAAAACTAAAAGAGGTAAGTATTTAAAACATAGAAAACATATGAATCTACCCTATCCAAATATGTATTGAGTAGCCTTTTTAAACAATCCCAGTTGGCCCAAACTTCTCTTACCAAAGACAGTTCGAATTGAAAACCTCCTCTCATCATTCTTAAGCATCTACACTCAAATTTTATCTTTCGATCTTCATCAAGATATAATCTTCTTTGTTCATGCTAAAAAATTGGATCCTCAAACTTCGCCTTCTGCTATGTTTGCAATATATGCATATGCTTCTATACTTCAGAGGGATAATTGTGAGCCCTTTGATCTCAATGTCACATATGTCCATGAGGAGGCTTCAATCAATGGATTCATGAGGCTATCCAAAGGGCTATCTCAGGACGAAGGCGACGACGTAGCTCAACCAGATGTGGCCCAGGAGGTATCATTAAGTTCCTTTCGCAATTTTATAATCAATACTTCCTTTGTAGATGTAATGAAGATAAGAATATCATCTCTTTGCATGCATTCCAAAATCCTAACCATAAAAACAAATGGGTAACTTGTAAAGAAAGTGGAGCCACCTAAGAAGGCACCAACCGAGAAGGCTCGAGAAGCGGCATTGGTTGAAGAAGCAAATTTTGCATGTCCAACATCAATAACAATAATGACGATGCAACAAAGAGAGCGACCAAATAAAAGGCAACGTTGGACTCTACCAGGGGATGGGCCAAGCAACGTCATACCTGGAATAAACTCTTTGAATCTAAAAAGAGAGATTCACAGGATTTCTATGGACAGGGAGAAAATAAGAGACGAGATGATGAGAGCCCGATCCGCAATCGGCGATCTGCAATCACAGCTAGTGCAACTTGGGAAGGAGAGCAAAGCCCTTCAGAGGGAGAATGATACCCTCCGAAGGGAATCTGAGGAGCTTCTAAGAAATAAATCCTCAGATCCGAACTCAACACGTCATTGATAAGGCAATTATATTGTAGCTTTAGGGATTCTTTCATTTTTTTTTTCCTTTTGGTACCAACGGTTGTCTTCCATTTACATTGCACCCTTCATCAAAGGTAACTGTTATTTCTTTGAATTTCAAGTTAGCAAAATTCGGCTATTGGTGGAGCCTTGTCCATCAAAATTACATTTAGAGAAATACTAATCAAGCCCAAATTTAGTTTCCCCAAATCTAACATCAGTGGCCATTATCGATCTTTTATCCTTTTCCTCCATCGATTGAGTCCAAGAAATGAGAAGATCTTGAAACGTACACCCCAAACATACGGACGTCAATTTGACTATCTCACTCAGGTCCTTGCTCTTTCTATGGTACCTCAAATATTTATGAGTGACCTCTTTGTATCACTTGTCATGGGCTGATCAATCTAATGTTTCATTACTCAATCTTAATCGCTCACACTCACAATGATCGTAGAGAGAAAAACTCTAAAGAGAGAAGCTCTCAAGCTTGTATTATTAGTGAGATGGATCCAAAAGAGGGGGAGGAGGCACTATATGTACAGGTACATGCTTATTCATGGCCATAGATTTTTCATTAATTTGACGGTAGAGATTGCATCCTCCCATCTACCCAAATATCAACATTTATTATAAAAGTGTGCATTTACATTATCGCCTTTTGGAATATTTTGGAATACTCAAGAAAACCTTGGGACTTCGGCGCTTTGACATTCGTCCTGTTCATGGATAAGTAACGGTCTTTCATTTAGAAAACCTTTGGATCTTGTTGCTGTTGGATGCAAAACGCGCAACCCCAAGATCTCCATAACTAGAACAAGAGCATAGTTGATCGAGTAGAAAGATTATCGCACCTGTTTTGGAAATCATCGTTTTTGATGTAAAAACAGAAAAATGATGATCCATGTACAAGTCATTCTCGTCTATTGCCCTTTGTATCACTGGTTCAATGAGATAGCCCCCTCATCCTTTAGCGCTAGGTAAATGCTCCTTATGTGAGGATACTTGTGAGAATTATGGTTAGATGAGAGACTTGAATACTTTTTATAGAGTTTCCAACCAGGCCCTCTCATTATGGGCCAGACTCAACTCGGTCCACACTAGCCAGCCCCATATTAGACTAATTAAGAAACCTTCTATCTCATCTTAGACCAAATCTCATAAAACGGTAAATTACAATGTCAATTAATGTAATTCACATCAGGAAAACTCTTACGTTCTCCCACTTAGGCTATATTAATTGAAATTATATTGTATGTGCACACATTGGTCTAGAGATAATTCTTAATAATCAATCATAATCCCATAAAGTCTCAAACACTGAATTATGGCGATAATTGCATGTATACATACAAAGCCTTCCAAGGTCATAAGTGCTTTCAACTTTATTGATATGGATTCAATATCATAGTGTGGCAAATGGATAACATTTCTTATTGAGAGATCCCATTTGTCAGTCACCATTCTCTTACCTTAAGCATCACAAAAAGCTTGTGCCACTAGAAAATGTCTTTATGGTTCCAATGAACCCATATATGCCTTGTCCTTATGGTTAACATTTCTTTATGTATAACAAGACATATGCACAAGGCTAATAACTGGATGACCCTAGCCTTCACTTGAGATTTATACAATACCTTGAGACTTTTATCAATATGCATTCAACATAATGACAATACATTTAAAAATATTTTATTGAATGCAAAAGTTGATATATATCAAATCGTTACTAAGTGTAACGAATATTGAAGTAAACTTTATTAGAGTAAAACCAATATAGCTCCCACTAAAGAATATCGTCTCATGATGCTCTTAAGCTCATATTAATGACATGTCATTTAAGAACAAAAGAATAAAGTCCTTTAATTAGTGGATATGCAACCACATTATCTGTGGAAATATGCTATATTATAACATCACATTTTTATACCGTTTCTTTATGGTAAAAAATTTAACTGTCATATATTTAGACTCCTTGAGACCTCTGTTCCTTAATGAGGTTTCAAAGCCTAATAGCCCAAGTAACAGTCTAAAAGAATGTTACAAATTATGCTTACATAGTTGAAGATGACATATAACTTTATTTACTACACTTCATGCTAATATAAATATGTATTCCATTATTGATTCGATGTCATTCTAACAACCATCAAAGTTTACATTTAAATACCCTACTAGCTGTAAGAATTGAATATGTTTGTAAATCACCATATAATCTCTTGTCCTCTTTAAGTACCTTAAAACATTCTTGGCAACAACTCAGTGATCGCATCTTGGATTTGACTAATATCTGCCTAGAAGTCCCGTCGCAAAGACGATATTTAGTCTAGTGCAAATTTGAGCATACATTATACTTTTAAGTGCACTAACACAATATACACTATTTAACTAGATTTTCTCGATATTTAAATAAGGACAATGTAATAGATTCGATCTATCTCCCTTAATGACGGGAGCAATTTCTAGCTTGCAGTGATGTATATTGAATATTTTCAACAAATGTCCTCTAAGATAAATCATATATATGGCGAGAACAATCCTTACAGACCTCAATGCAAAGGATAAAAGATGTCTCAAGGTCACTATTTGTAAGCAAAATATCACGTACATATAGTATGAGAAAAAAATAAATTTCCTCCCACTGACCTTGTAGTATATATATATATACTGAATTACTTTGTTCCCAATTGAACGAAATGACAACACTATGAAATTTTAATAATATTATCTGGAAACTTGTTTAAGACTATGAATAAGACTTTTCAGTCTACACACAAGATTACTTAAATCATCTGCTGCAAAATCCTCCGATTGCACTATATAGATTTTGTATCTATTTGGCTTAACTCCATATAAAAAATAAACTATTAATGCCATGTTTACTTTGAAAGAATTTTTAAAAATACTATAAAAAATAATTATTTTCTCATTATTAACTATCCATCCCTATTTCAGAATGAAAACTTTCACTACTAAATTCGCTTTAAACTTCACAAATTTTCTTTGAAATCTTTTAAGTATTGTATGACTATTTGCAACTAATGAACTTGGGATCTTTAGGCAAGTCAGTAAGTTTCCAAATACTATGATGTTTCATAGATTGCATATCACATTTTATAGCATCTAATCACATACTTGATTGAGAATAATAAACAACATTTATATAAGTCGCTAAATCAACCATGTAGGGGATATTGCAGTCATGTTTTCACGATAGACTATATAGTCGATGGTATAATTGATCGTCTTTTCCTAATAAAGCTCCTGAATTAAGCTATAACTACTTCATTCTGTACTTGAGAGGTTTGAGAAATTTCATCATAAACTATATTAAGAATAGTACATCGAATCTCAACAAGTTTAGTCTATGAACATGAGATTCCACAATTGTCTATATAGGCAAAGACTAAGATATAGTAATCTCCATAGTACTATTATCCTTGATAGTCCGAGAGCAACTATCATCTAGAGTACTTTATTATCTATGACTCCATAATACTTGTACCTTCATTAGAGTCATAAAATCAATACCTCTTTGAACAATCTGGATAAGATACAAAATAATTCGAGTGGATTTGAATTGCAACACACTTAATATTAGATTGTACAACCTCACTTATACATGACACTTCTAAATTTTAATATGATTCAATTTAAAATTTACGTCTAGTCCATAACTCAAAAGAAGTTTTGAGAACAACTTTGGTAAGAAAAACGTGTTTGTATGTGAAAAGAGTTGTTTTCAAAAAAATCAACCCACATAAGACCGGATAAATTAGTCTTATTCATCATACTCATCACCAAGTTGATTATGGTGCAATTATGTCTTTTGGCCAAATCTTTTTGTCAGGATTTTTAGGTATAGTAATTAAGTTACCATCCTGGAATTTATCAAGTATTTGACAAATGACCATTTAAACTATTCCACATTGTCATACTTGCCAAAATACTCACTGCTACTATTAAGCCTAACAACCTTTAAGACTAATTCTAACTTTTCTTTAATTAAGTATAAAATAATAGTCATCAATGACTTTGTTGAAATAAATTTATGCATACATTACTTCCACAATAATCTATATAATTCTTTAGATATCTATTAAGAGTAAAGTTAATATCAACATTGTCAACTTTTTTACTCTTTCTTTAGACATGTGTGAGATTATTCCTTAGATAGAAAACTTTTGGAAACAACATTTTCAACCATATACGAGATGTATATATCATTATGTTAAAAAATTCTTACAGATGTATCCTAATTTAAGCATTAGACAAGACATAAATTCAAGCCACTAAGGCTTCCATCATCTTTTAGCAATGTAGTAAGTTGGTAAACGACTTTTCAAGTGTTCCTGAATGGAACGCTTCATGGACAGATAAGCAAATTATATTCCCCTTTTCTCAAGCAACAAATCATTTGTCCTTACTTAAAATTTGAATCAATAAAAACCTCAATAATAGTGGAGTTATTAATTACAAAAAATATGATTGAAAAACAAGCAATGTATATAATTAGCATCATATGAGTATTGTGTAACTTGACGTACAAATACACACATCCAGAGAGTTACATGCAAAATCATATAATCAAATTTGGGCAGAATATATGACATGTAATTGTACACTCCCCACATGATAGAGATTATGAGAATATATTCTAATTTTTGTGAATTCATTACCTTTGTGCATATGAACCATTATGATCAGTTACTCTTCCACCAAACCATCATGTATTTTTCCATGAACTAATATACAATCATCTCATTTGGGAGTATGACTACGCATTAGACCATGAGACATCTCAATCATCGTATAAGATTAAAATTTCTCAAATCCAATTAAATGTGCCACTTTGATAGTCACAACTCAATTGAATCCTTGAAACTTTCTCATATCAGGGATATAAACTTTACTTCTCACATACACCATATACATGTAATTTTAACTTTAGTGATAGGGGCTGTAAATCACAAAATCACATACCATGTTAATTACACTGTTTTATTCATTGATAATATAGTTATTCATTAATAAAAATTAAACTTTATATATTATATCAATGAATCACACTTTTATAATATTTGTGTGATAACATACTTATAACACAATACTTGTATTTCCAAAATAACATAAAAATACAAGAAAAATACGTGAAAATATACTAAAAAATACACCTATTTAGGGTTTCGTATGTATTTTCACATCCATAAAATCATCAAACATGTAAAATAAATATACCATAAGATAGAAAATGGTCATTCGAACACGACGCCACTAGCCACATGCACATGCACAGCTTGAGTGCGGCGCATGAAGCACACATGCGTACATAAGACCCCTCAAGAACTAGTCTGATTGGTGGCGGTCCGACTGGTTCTCGGCTCGACCGTTCGGTTCGAACGACCAGTTGACTGGTCCGGTCCACCATTTGACTGGGTTGGGTTGGGTCAATAGGTAGGTCAATGAGTCGGGTCGGAGTCAATGGGTCACGGGTCGGGTCAATGAGCCCGGTCAAGGACGTTAGCCTCTGCATGTGCGTTGCATGCGCGAGCGGTACCCATGTGTGGGAGCGCGTGACCACACGTGGGGTGTGTCTTTGACGCCTTGGTGGCGTGTGTGACACCCTGAACCCTTCGCAAGTCGTCACCAGCGCCAATGTTACTCCTTATTACCTTTCTCCTTAGAAGATGCGTCGTAATTCATAGACACATTTTTTTTTTTAACAAAACGGTCACAACGCGACTCATTAGTGGAAGCAAATTAAAACATCACGTCTCTCCCCCTACCAACCATGATACAAATACACACCACTAATCACCATAGTTTTTATAAACAAGTCACGACACTTTATTTACATATATTTTCAAGATGGGACTACTCTTGGGTCGGTACATCAAAAGGAAAAGCTAGGACTCAGCCATGTCCAGCCTAAAACCTCAAAAAGAACCCTCGACTCTCTACATCACACGTGTACAATCCCCCATCATAGGTGTCGGCTAACGATCCCCAAAAAAACACAGCCCCTACTCGTCACGCTCAGGTCTCACACCCAGTTCGGTGCGTCAGGCGGTGGCGGTGGTAGCATCCCTCCCATCACCTCATCGCGGCGAACATGGACAGAAACAAATTCGTGAATGATCGGGCCCCCAGCCAGGCCTATGTCGTATGAAACAAAACAACGCACACGTATGTAGGTGAGTCCAGGTACAGAAGGACAGCTAAACTCCTCGCACTCTACCTCAACGTCGGACGGTAACCCGTAAAATGCACCCTGCGCGATAGCAGAAAGTGGCATACTGCTAATCTGAAATGTTGGTTCCTAAAGGGGTGAGTACAACCACTCAGCAGATAATGAATCCAATAACAACTCAATGCATCATACAAATCATACATGCATTGTAGGCGTTACTTACCTTGAAACCATGCACATACTATCATGCATCATTATCATAGTCATAACACGTACAAGTGCATCATCATATCAAGTATGTATATCACCATACCATATCATCATCATCATCATCATCATCATCATCATCATCATCATCATCATCATGCATATCATCATGCATATCACCATGAATATTATCATGCATATCATCATCCTCATCATCAGGCATATCATTATGCATATCTTCATTATCATGCACATCATCATGCATATCATCATGCCACATCATCATCCTCATCATCATCATTATGCATATCTTCATTATCATACATATCATCATGCCACATCATCATCCTTATGCATATCATATCTTCATTATCATGCATATCATCATTTTATTTATCTCCTCGGGCAAAGACCTCCGAGGCTTCCGGCATTTAGCCTCCCAGGCCACCGGGCATCCGGCCCTCACATTTGGGCATCTCGCATCTCAACTAGCATCATGAGGCATTCTTTTGGGCAGAAACCTCCGATGGGGCTTCCGACATTTACACTTCTTGGCCGGGCATCTCGCATCCCAATCTTGGCATCGCAAGGCATTCCCTTCGGGCAAAGACCTCCGATAGGGCTTCCGGCCCCCCACATTCCGGGCATCCTGAATCTCCCAGGGAATTCCAGTAATGTATCTCTATACATTTCGGGCACGAGGCATTCTCTTCGGGCAGAAACCTCTGACAGGGCTTCCGGCATTTACACTCTCTGGCCGGGCATCTCGCATCTCAATCCTGGCATTGCGAGGCATTCCCTTCGGGCAAAGACCTTCGACAGGGCTTCCGGCCCCCCACATTCCGGGCATCCTAAATCTCCCAGGGAATTCCAGTAATGTATCTCTATTCATTCCGGACATCATCCGCCATCACAACCATCTCCTCATTTATTATCATCCATGTTTACCAGTATTTTAATCTCATTTTAACATGGCATTTGGCGTGATATCAAACAAATCATACTTGGCATGACATTCATACATGCATTTCGATTCAATGCTATACATATACCAAGACTTTATCACATATACATCTCAATTCAATGTCATATACTTGCCAAGACTTTATCACATATACATCTCAATTCAATGTCATATACTTACCAAGACTTTATCACATATACAACTCAATTCAATATCATACACATAGCAAGACTTTATCACACATGCAACATGAGTTACTTAAATGGAATTTATGGCCAATAAAATAATTCATTTTATTTATTTATTATCATTTATTTATTTTATCTTATTATTTTTTTTTTTAATAACTATAAATTCCCAAAATTATCAAAATTCAAGAAATTATTAAACAAACCCATAGGATGATAATTACTTGCAAAATTCATGGCCAAATTGATTTTTTTTTCAAAATCTCATAATTTTCACAAAACATCCTATGCTTCTCGGATGAAACCAGAATGCACGGTTTTCGAATAAATTCAATTAAAATATCCATATGGCCTCCAAAAATAAAAATTTTACTGGATTATAGCCAAGAAATTTTTGTACAACTTTAATGAAGAACTCCAAGCCAGATTCCTTATATATTATTTTATTCAACCTCACGAAGCTTCTGGACCCGTTACCGCATCGTCTAGTGCCTCCATCTCCGAAATATGAAGTTTTAACCTACCTATTCTCTTTATTTTTCTCTGAAATTCGGATATGTTATGTGTCAAGATGTCATTTACAAGTTTCATGAAGAGATCTAGGTCAAATAACCAGAGTATAGTCATCATTTAGGTCCTTGAAGTCTCGGGTGTCTCGGAACACATCACCAGAATCATCGTCTTCAAGATCTAGTCGATTTACCAAGCTATACTTGTTCATTTCACTTCAAATTTGAGTATGTTATAGTTGAAGATGTTCCCTACAACTTTCATGAATAAATTGAAGTAAGATTCTTAACAAAAACCAACATGCAACCATGAATCCAGCAAAAGGTCAGTAAAAACTCTCCAGATCTGGGGTCTCCGTAAGATGAGACTTTAACCCCTCAAATCTCCATCATTTTCCACGAAATTTTAGTATGTTGTAGTTCAAGATGTTAAATACAACTCTCATGAAGAAATCAAAGCCAAAATCGGACTCCAAACACACATGCAAGCTCAAACAAGTTACTGACTCACACGATCCGAGCAAGAACAGTCACACCACTCACACACAACTCATCCATGCTTCGGTTTTTCCCATATAACAACCAAAAGTTCAACATGCAAACAACATACAAGCATGCAAGAGAAGCTAGAGGACTCCCACTTGCCTCTAGACTGGTCGGTCGACAACACACGGCGGCGATCAAGGTGGATGGACGGCAAGTGACGGTGACTCCCTCCTTCCTCTCTCTCTCGGCCGCTCCTCCCTCTCGCACGATCTCTCTCTCTCTCTCTTTCTCTCTCTCTCTTTGGGCGAGCAAATGGCCGGCCACCCTTCTCTCTCTTCCCTTCTTATATCCCTAAACTCTCATGATTAGTAATGATTGCTTTGCCTTAACCATGGCCAATGCATGGCTTTCCCCTTTGCCACTTGTCATATTGAATTTTGAATTGGGTTTGGGCTTGGGGGCCATCCGGCCACTTCTTGGGCCTCCTCTTGGGCTGGTCGACAGCCCACTTGTGGGCTTCAATGGGTCGGCCAACTTGGCCCATTAAAGTTCCACTCTTGGGCTTAAGGCCCAATCGAATTTTGACCCTATTTTCCTTTTTTTTTTTTTTGAGTTTCTTCTATAAATATTTTTAAATTTCAATTTTCATCTTGGCCAAAGTCTTATTTCATTTATTTCATTTAATTTATAAAGTACATGGCCAAGCATAAATTATTAATCTATCAAATTTAAATTTTCACAATCACATGCACAAATCATCTCAATAAAAAGACTAATGGCTAAAGCATAAGTCAAGGGAAATTTTATCACCTAATTAGAGACTTTAACACACCTTATGGCTTGTCATAGAATTTTGGGATGCCATAGCGTGTGGCCGCGCATGGCTATGCGTGGGGCGTGTGGGGCTTCCCTCGGCAAGCGCTACCCATGATCTTGCTCGTCTTGACAAGCTCAATTTGAATTTGTAATTTAATTTGATTTTTATTGAACAAAAAATCATGAAAATCACAAAATTAGGGCAAAAATTATATGCATTCGAGTTCTAGGGTTATGGTTGCTTTGATATCACATGTTTGATGCAAAAATGTAACCCCAAGATCTCCATAACCAGAATAAGAGCATGGATGATTGAGTAGAAAGATTATTGCATTTATTTTGGAATCCATCGTTCTTAATGTGGAAACAGAAAAACGATGATCCACGCACAAGTTCCCCTCCTTTATTACTCTCTGTATCACTGATTCAATGAGATGGCCCCTCACCCTTTAGTGCTAGGTAAATGTTCCTTATGTGAGGATACTTGTGAGAATTAGAGTTAGAAGAGAGATTTAAGCACTATTTATAGAGTTTCCAACTAGGCCCTCTCATTACGGGCCAGGCTCAACTCGGCCCACACTAGGCAGCTCCATATTAGACTAATTAAGAAATATTCTATCTCACTTTAGACCAAACTCCATAAAACGGTAAATTATGCCCACATCGGGAAAACTCTTATAGTTGCTTGTTAGCCATCTCTCATGCCACGGCATTTTTATCATAAAATAGTTATATGGTTAGAGAAACTATGTCAATTTTGGTGTTTTCCATCTTTCTATTGCCACATTAGAAGCTTTACACAACAACCTTGTAATTTTCGACTATGGAAACTATTTGATTGATTTATTATGAAGTTCTTTGCGATTCTATTATTTCATTTTCAAGACGCTTGAATTTTCTTTATTAGCAGATTTCTAAATGAGTTGATAAGTGTGAAATGCTTGGTGGATCTTGGAGAGTAAAAATGGTGAGGAACGGCGATGGGTCCAAGAGGTGAGTTATGACAACGAGACTTGGCGGTGAGACAACATGGTGATGGTGGTAATGGATGATGCTCGCTACCCGGTTAGAAGAAGAAAGAAGAAGACAAAAACGGAAAAAGGAAAAAATCAAGGAAAGAAAAAGAGAAGAAAAAAAGAGAACCAATATGGAGATAGTAGACTTATAAAAAATCTTTTTTTTTTGGTCGAAGAAAAACAAAGTTCAAGTGGCAACTCACTCATTTTTTGGCCCATTTAATATTGATGGGGGCAGTCTACTTAAAAACATACACTTGACGTGGTGATGCAGTAGAATGACCACATTGCCCATTTTAAAAAAGTCTTGGACTCATATAAAAAAAAATCATGAATTATATTGGAATAATGAAATTTTTTTTTTAGGAACTATCTATGTTATACCCCAAAGAACATAAATATTAACCCTTACTAGTTCTCTATGACAACTTTCCAAAAGTCTCTCGAATTAGGTTTGATGTGAGGAGCAAATTAGGTCCAAAAATTAGACCTAAAACTTTGATTTCATGTGACTTGACATCCGCTTGAAGAGGGCCAAACGTTTGAAATCCCTTGACAAGTACTCGTGCAGCAGGTTGGATGTCCAACAAGGTTAGGTTAGATGTCTAAATTAAAGAAAATTATTCACATAAACAACAAATTTATAAAAAATAATCGAATCCATACATGACTGTAAAACACCAAAATCGATAATCACATCAGAATTAAAACGTATCTGTTGGATCCATTGCTTTACTTGAAGAAAAAATAGATTAACCTGATAATAAGAGATCTATTGGAATGCTAGATCTTCCTCTATATGATCTATTTCGGTATAGTAGCTTTCAATGGGATTAAGCAACTGATAGGTATAACATACATTTTTATTGGTTAGAGAGGGGATCTAGCAAACCCTAATCAATAGCATGTCAACCGGCCTCCTCTTATTACGGGCTTCAATTAAACATAATTACCTACACTTTACTGCTCAACTAGGCCTCGTTATTAATAAATGCTTATTAATAGATGCTAAAATCCAATTCAATAAGCTCACATTAAGCTACATTAATTAACTTATTTTTATAGTTTAACAAATATTGAAATATCCATTAACCCGATAATTTAAAATAGTAATGTAACACATGACCTTCCTAGGCTTCCCAAGTTCCCAAATATTATAGTTCTAGGAATTTTGTAGTTTGGGAATCAATGATTCTAGTACCAAGTACCATTGACGTGATGCTTGTTTGAGACCATAGTAGGACAATAGAACCTATACCCTTTGGAATGATTAGGTATCCAATAAAATAACATCTAGTAGTCTCGTCCTTCATCGCTTCTAACCATTCATTTGCCACGATCACTACTAGAGCTTCTTTGAAGGGTTAACGATCTTTTTCTAAGAAGGATCATAAATTTTCATTCGTTAGGGAATTTTTTGTGATAGGAGGACAACCCCAAACTCGAAAATGATTCAAGCTTGGAACTCTTTTCCTCCTTGTCCACAATTCAAAAGGTGTTTTCTAAGAAGGCACCAATTTACTAGGTACACAATTACACAATTCAATAAATAAGTTGTTTTAATTGCATTACCCCATAAGTATTCAAGCACATTAGAATTGCCCATCATACTTCGTTTCATCTCCATGGGTGTGTGATTGTGCCATTCAACTACACCATTATGTTTAGGACTCCTAGGCATTGTATGCTGAGCAACAATACCACAATCCTACAAATATCTAGTCAATAGTCCCATTTGTTGTCTAGTCTCGATATATCGCCCATAATACGTACCATGACGATGAGATCTAACAAATTTGATAATTTTTCTCAATTGTTTCTCAACTTCAATACGAAACACTTTGAACATTTCAAGAGCATCAGTCTTCTCCTTAATTTTATAAACATAACAATAGCGGAAGAAATCATCGATAAATGTGATGAAGTACTTATTTTCACACAAGGTGGTTGAGTATGGTCCACTAATATCTGTATGAATTATCTCTAATAGATTTTGATTATGAGTAGCGCATTTCTTCTTGATTTTAGTCAATTTTCCCCTCACATAATCAATACAAGTCTCAATATCATTAGAGTCAAGAGGAGGAAGAATATAAGCCTTGATGAGTTGCTTTACCCTTTTTTTGGAGATGTGCCATAATTGCTTATGCCATAGCAATGGAAATCTTTCTTTGATTAAAGATCTCTTAGCAATATTATTCTTGACATTGAAAGAACAATATAGTCTATCGAGAGATATGGATAATAGATATAATCCATTAGACAAAACACAATTTCCAATAATTTTGGAATCATAACTCAAATCCACTATTTTATTCGCAAAATAAAGACAATATCCAGCTTTGTCAAGCGAAGAAAGAGATACTAAGTTTCTTCTAAAACTAGGAACATAAAAGACATTGTTCAAAATAAGCTGAAAACCAGGGTTTAAATTCAAAACAATTGTCCCTATGCACTCCACATCAACTCCAATATCGTTTCCAACTTTAAGCTTTGACTCCCTCAGACTTGGATTCCTTAGATTTGTGAGACCTTGTAAGGTAGTAGTCACATGAACAGTAGCACTAGAATCAAGCCACCAAGAATCCAAAGGAACATCAACTAGATTTGATTCAAAAACAAACCGACAACTCACCTTGGTGACTTTCTTTTCTTACTTTTAGTCAAGCTTGGAACTTGTAGCAATTGGCTCTCTTATGATCTCGCTTCTTGCAATGAAAACACTTGAAATCCTTTCTCCATTTCTCTATTGATTCCCATTTTTCTTGAAGTGTTGGCATTTCTTTGGACCATGAGCATTTGACCCATTAGGCTTCCATTTTCCTCTAGATGAACTTAACTTAGCATTGACAATTAAGTGGGCAGACTCATACTTCTCATTCTTTAACTTCTCTTCCTTAGTCACACATTTAGTAATCAAGGTATTGACGCTCCATGTCTCATTTTGAGCATTATAAGTAGTCTTAATTTGGCTAAATTTAGCTCGCAAAACATTTAAAGCGCGATGTACAATATAATTTTCAGAAAGGACAATTTCATGGGCCTTAAGTTTGGACTAAATGTGAACCATCTTCATTATAAATTCTCTAACACCCATAGCAGCATCATACCTCATGTTCGTTAGGTCACTTAGCAAGTTCCTAACTTTAGCCTTATCTGAAATTCTATATCTTTCTCCCACTGCTTCAAGTAATTGTCTGACATTTGTATCTTCCGGCAAACCACTAATGAGATACTCAGCAATGGACCTCTTCATAGCAATGAGGCTTAGTCAATTAGACTTTTCCCATCTAGCATAATGGGCCTTTTGATCTGTAGTACTTTGATCATGGGGCTTTGAAGGCTCATCCTCATGTAGAGCCAAGTCCATATCCACAATGCCTAAAGCAAACTCTATATCTTGCTTCCATTTCTTGAAGTTTGATCTAGTTAACATTTCAATCGTGGCATTGTTATTATTTATAACGAAGGTAACTATTTGTCACACATAATGCAATAAGATAATTATGGGCAATAAGCAATTTAACAAAAATAATTAGTACATTATAAACTCCCATTTGGGTAGAATGTACAATACACAATTATTTTCCATAGCATGAAGTTTATAAAGCAACAATAGGAGAATTACATATAATTGTCAGATCTATCTTCTTTGGGCAGACAAATCCTTTAAATTATATATCTCCATAATATCAATATGGAGAGGAATTGCATATAATTTTTAAAACATTTACTTCTTTTGGGTAGATAAATATTTTTCAATTATACATCCTCATCTTTTAAATTTGGGAATTAATTTTCATGCTATTTTTCAAATTAATATGCACAATAACGCAATTTGGGTGAGTTATTATATATACTAATTTTTTTATCAATACGGAACTCCCAAAATTTATGTCCAAAATTCATTAAACAATATGAAGCACTTTACAACATGTGCTTCCCAAGATCATATTGCATTTATCAACCAACAAGAAACCACTTTCCTCTTTTTCCCCCTTTTTTTCTTTCCCTTTTTTTCTTCATTTCCTCTCTTTCCTTTCTATACTATGAGCTCTTGGCCTATCGAAGCATCCCCTTTATCTTCTTCTTTATTGACTTTTCAACCTTATTTTCCTTTCTTTTCCCAGTGTACTCCACCTTTGAAAAGTCAAAATATTACATTTTTAACAATGATTAATTGTGTCTGATTGGAGTACTTGTTGCAAGATCCTTTTGATTGGTTCAATTATGTTTTTTTAACTTAAGGTCATTGTTTGAAACAATGCAATGTTGGATAGTCATTCTTGATTTGTTCATTCTTTCGAAGCAGTCATCTTGACTTCTACCTCAATGTCGCTTTCTTTAGAGTGATTATATTATTCAAATTGAAACACTATTTTTGTGACACATTTAGTTAATAACAATTAATATTGCATGGGAATGTAAATAGTCAATGTGAGGCTTTATAATATACTCTTGGCTATTTCCCTATCGACAACAAAGCTTATCCCCTATTATCAGTTTCTAAAGCACTATTCATGCATATATGTCCTCAAATAAGTTTTGAGGATGTGAAGCATATAATTCTTTGAACTCAGTGTGAAGAGTTTGTGAACATGAGCAGTTGAATTTATGTTGCATTTGTTTTCCTTCATTTGACTTGATTGTTGAAAATATATGGTACTAGGAACTGTAGTTTTTACTAGTGGAGAAGGAATATAAGAGGCAATTTTTACAAAGCACGATTTGACTTGGCCACAATTCTCAAAATTACAAAGCCGTGGCCCAAGCAAATGTAGCCGTGGAAATAGCAATTCCATCATAATTAGTCCTCGCTAACAAAATGCACTGAACTACATAGAATCCATTTTTCATGAATTAAATTGTTACTTTTCCCTTCAAAATAATTGCTAGCCGCATAGAGAAGTTGCATGCCACCCGTTGAAAATATGTTTCGAGTTTGATCCTTTGAACAAGACCCAAACTCAAATGAATGTTTTTTTTTTTTTTTTTTTTTGGATGTCCGAATGTATGCGGTGGAAATCCTATATCCTTTGCAATGTTAGAGTCCAAATTGGAGAAAGATTTCCCATTTTGTCTTGATATCAAATTACTAAGCACATAAATTATGAGATGGCCATTAAATTATGAAAGGGTTGGCGTGGTGTGAATTGATATGGAGTTATTTAGACTCCATTTATTTCATAGAAAATGATTAATTTGAAAGACATATTCTTGAAAATGATTGCTTGTGCTGCTTACAAAAATAAATGAATGAAAAATATTTTCATTGTTCATGAAAATATTTAGATATAAATCATCAACCAATTACTTCAAGCGATTATTCTTAATAAAATATTTTTGATATCATTCGTTTTTCATGAAATAAGCACACACTTATGGGGCAATTTTTGACATCATAGATGGTGTCGTGACTTGCTTCTCAAGTATTTATGCAAATATTGGAAAGTAAACCAATGATTACCCCCATACAAAAAAAAAAAAGTAATAAAAAAAAAAAAGTAAACCAAACATGTCCTCGTGTCTTAATAACAAAGTTGGTGGAATTTTGTCATTTCGAACACTATAGATAGAACATAAGAAGAAGGACATTGGGATCCCTGTGTTGGAGACAGCTCATTTACTATTTTGAGTTGACAAAACATTTTCAAATAGTCTAGTCTGAGACATTTAGATTCTAATGTCAAAGTTTGAAGACTACCAGACTTTAGGTTCAAAGTCTGCCTATACTGACAGTTTCCAGATTGAAGAATGAAGACTTATCTAGAGGTGAGATTATCTTTATTTCTTCAAGGATTTGATTTGTATGGCTTATGGATGACTTTATGGCTGAATATAACACTTGTATGATTGATTATCTTTATTGGAAACAATTCCAATAATCAAATCTCTTGGAAGGCAAGCAAATTTGGAAAGTTTTACGTATGGAAACCAAGATCCTGATTGTATGGACGAACATGATTGATGGGCTTTCACCACAAATCTTCAAACGAATCAAGATCTCCTTGATTGATTATGTATAATGGGTAGATCGGAAAAATTCCTTTGGAAAGTATCAATGGTTATGAAGGCATGAAGGAGTATTTAAGGTGGACTCTCTAGTTGTTTGACATAGTGCGTGAAAGAGAAATTTCAAAGTTTGAAGCTTCCTAGTTCCTTGCTATTTCATTTATAGAGCTCAAAGTTGTATACAAAAAGAGAAACTCTTAGTGAGAGATTAGTAAAGACTCTTCACCGTGAAGTTGAGATCGCAAGACCGTAAAATCTCTTTGAATTCTTAGTGGAATCAGCCAATAGGCTGTCAGCGTAGGAGGGTGGATGTAAGCTTGATCTAAGCCGAACCACTATAAACCTTGTGTTCTTATTCTCTTCCCTCAACTCTTTTATTTTGATTAGTAGCTTTTTTTATCTGTTCAAGTTTAAAACTGTTAAAATTTGAATTCATTTGTGATTTTCTACAAGCAATTATTACTTCTGAATCTTGCGAGAATTTTTATTACACCTATTCACCCCATTTAGGTGTTATTACTAGCCCCTTCAATTGGTATTAGAGCTTGTGTGCTCATTTTACTTAAGTGTTTTTACTTTTGAAGTTAAATATCTATGACTAGTATTTTGGCTCTAGGATTGGTTGAAGGCCGAGCAACACCAAACCTCCTTTATTTTGATGAAAAAAAAAAAATACAATGTGTGGAAAAACAAGATGAATGCGTTCCTAAGATCAAAAGATCTCTTAGAATGGGATGTGGTAGAAAAATTGATCAATCCTAAAGCTACGTCAACTTCAGAAAGAGGAAAAGAAGCTATAGATGCTGGCGATATGACACAAGAAGAATTAACCAAGAGACAAGCTCTTGATGCTAAAGCTATCTACTCTTTATACTGTGCTTTATCTCCTATTGAGTCTAATTGAATTTCTTCCTGTGAAACAGCGAAAAAAGTTTGGGATAGATTGCACGTTACCTATGAAAGAATTGATCGAGTAAAGGAAACAAAAATCAATATTCTACTTGGGCAGTATGAAGCCTTCAAGATGAAGCCTGGAGAATCCATCACCGATATGTTTAGTTGCTTCACAGAGATTGTAAATGACCTAGCATATCAAGGACAACCAATCTCAGGACCAATGAAGGTCAACAAATTGTTGCATTGACTTTCCAAAGACTAGAAACGGCGTAGCATATCAAGGACTTTCAATTAGAGAAACCTAGAGGATCATGCCTCTTTCGGTAGATGAACTTGTTGGCACACTTCAATTATATGAAGTGGAGCAGATCAATGAGGAAGAAAATCCTAAAGGTAAGAAGTCAATTGCTTTAAAATTTAACGATGATTACGATGATACAAATTCAAAAGATGAAATGGATGATGAAGAACTGATGCTTATGATTAAGAAGTTCAGGAAGTTGAGTAGAAAGGGAAGAAGATTCAACTGGAAAAAGCAGAGCACGCAAAATTTCCAGAAGAGAACGACGGAGGACAACGAGATCAACAAAGATGTAATATGCTTTGAATGCAAGAAAAATGGGCATATTAGACCTAACTGTCCTTTGTTGAAGAAAAAGAAAGAAAGAATTGAAAAGTATAAGAAGGCTCTCAAAGTAGAAACATTGAGTGACATTGAATGTGAGGAAAGTGATGAAAAATATGCCAACATTTGTCTAATGGCAAATTCAAAGTCAAACTCAGACTTTGAAACAGATTCTCGATTCGAGACTCGAGACAAAGAAGTTGAGATTAGTAATCTAAAAATTCCTATTAAACTCTCGAAGTATATAGATGAACTATGTCTCAATCTCAAAACATCGCTTAAAAAGATCTCGAGCTTAAGAGGGAGAATTCTAAATTGAAGCAACAAGAAACTTCTTGGAAAAAAAAAGTATGAAAATCTAGATAAAAATTTTGTTGATTTGAAAGAAAATTCAGATTCTCTTTCAAAGGAAAATACCTTTTGAAAGAAGATATTTTGAATATCATAAAAAGATTTTCAAAAGGATCTCAGAAGTTGGAGAAAATTCTTTATGTACAAAGATCTTATTTCAATAAATTTGGTTTAGGAATGACTCGAAACTATTCTTTTAATTGATTTTCCCAAAGTTAAAGAAAGAGTCAAACAAAGACCTACAAATGCATTTTACAAAAATCATTTTCAATTTTTTTTTTTGTAAAACCTGTTGGCCAAAGTGCTCTTAAATGTTCAAAGTGTAATAGCCTAGAACATTTCGAAAAGGAATGTCCCAAGGTTTGGAGACCTGTTAAGAGGGATTGGACAAAGATTGTTTTTAACACTAACTCTCCTGGACCAAAGAAAATATGAGTACTAAAGAAAACTTGAGTTTTTTTTTTTTTTTTATCAAGGTCACTATCAAGAAGAAGATCAAATGGTATTTGGATAGTGGCTATTCGAGACACATGACGGGAGACTCGAGTTGTTTTATCAAGCTTGTTCAAATATTTAGTGGAAATAGTAAAGAAAGAATTGTTGGATGTGGAACCGTGAAAATTGGAAGCGACTATCAACAAAGTGTATCCTTGGTGGAAGGACTGAATTACAATCTACTTAGCATAAGTCAATTTTGCAATATTGGATTCAAAATTAATTTCTAAGAATGCATCTGTTCAAGAACAAGTAAAGATTTTTCTCTTGGATGAAAACATGGGAACATTTATCTTCTAGAGATAAAACCAAAAAGCTCTTAGTATCTTATTTCCATTCAACATGAAGCAAATCTTTGGCATTAAAAGTTTGGTCATGTCAATAAGAAGCAGATTGCCAAGATCTCATCCAAGAAGCTTGTTCGTGGTCTTCCCAACATGAATTATCAAAAATCTGAATTATGCACTCTTTGTGTTTTGAGAAAACATGTTAGAAGTTCTTTTAAACCTATAAATCAAGTTTCTATTAATTGAGCTTTGCAGCTTTTGTATATGGACCTCTTTAGACCAACTAGAACTCAAAGTATTGGTGGAAAGAAATACTATATAGTAATCGTGGATGAATACTCTCACTTTACTTGGGTTTATTTTCTGGCAAATAAGTCTGAAGCATTTTCTCACTTTTCAAAGTTTGCCAAGAAAGTTTAGAATGAAAAATGATATATTATTTCAAGCATATGTACAGATCATGGAGGTGAGTTTGAAAATCAAGACTTTATGAAGTTCTGTGATGAATCTAGTTTCCAGCACGTTTTTTCTTCTCCATATACTCTAGAAAAAAATGGGGTTGTGGAAAGGAAGAATAGATCATTGCAAGAGATGACAATAACCCTCTTAATTGAGAGTAAAATTTCCTCTCGATTTTGAGCTAAAGCAGTTTCTACAGCTTGCTACATCATTAAAAAAGTGTTATTGAGGCCTATTTTAGAGAAAACTCCTTATGAAGTATATAAAGGGAAAAAACCAAATGTTTTTTACTTTCATATGTTCGATTGTAAGTGTTTTGTTTTAAAAAATGCAAATGATCGAACCGAGAAGTTTGAAGAAAGATTAGATGAAAATTTTTTTCCTTGGCTACTCTACCTCAAGTAAAGCATACAGAGTTTTCAACAAGAAGACTCAATCTGTAGAAGAATCCATAAATGTCAAGTTTCAAGATGCTATGCAGAATCAACTAGATCAAACTCAACTTGAAAAATCTGAACTTGCTCTAGACTATACAAATTCTATTTTCCCTGAAGTGGTTTAGACTTCTAAAGATCAACATCAAGATGAACTAGAAGATTCAACTAAAATGGAGGATCAACAGACTCTCAAACAAACCAACAACTGGAAGCATAAGTCAAGTCATCCCAAAGAACTCATCATTGGCAACATTGATGAAGGAATTCGCACCGGATCCAAAAGGCGAGAAGAGTTTAGTGCTTTAGTACTTATTTCTGAAATAGAACCCAAAAGTATAGAAGAAGCCCTATCTGATGAAAGCTGGATCGAAGCTATGTAGGAAGAGTTCAGACAATTCAGCATTAAAGATGTTTGTGAGCTAATCCTTAAACCTAAAGGTAAGTCTATTATAAGAACTAAATGGGTTTTTAGAAACAAGGTGGACAAGAAAGGAAAAATGGTCAAGACCAAAGTAAGACTCATGACCATAGAATATACGCAAGAAAAAGGGATAGACTATGGTGAGACCTATGCACTAGTAGCAAGGTTAGAAGCAATTATATTATTACTTGCTTTTGCTTGCTATAAATTTTTAGGTTATTCCATATGGATGTAAAAAGTGCATTCCTAAATGGATTTGTCCAAGAAGAAGTCTATGTGGAACAACCACCTAGTTTTGAAGATCTAAGAAAGCTAGACTCGGTCTTGACCGAAAAAGGTCTTGTATGGACTAAAGCAGGCATCTTGAGCTTGGTATGAAAGGTTAAGGAATTTTCCAACCCAAAATAGTTTTGCTAAAGGAAAGGTAGATACTACTTTATTCATCAAAAGAGAAGGTAAAGATTTTCTATTGCTTCAAATTTATGTTGATGATATCGTCTTTGGATCTCCTAATGAAAATCTATGCAAGAAATTCTCTAGATCTATACGGGATGAATTCGAGATAAGTATGATGGGTGAATTAACTTTCTTTCTAGGGTGTTGTGATCTCCAAAATGATAAATTGTACGAAAATAAATTTTTGGAACCCATTTGTCCTTGCAGATTTCCAACTTTTGGAAGTTTTTAAACACAAACGAAAGGGAATTTTCTATGGAGCAAAACTGATTTTTTTTTTTCTAACAAATCTTTGTTCTCTGATTTCACATTACTTTAAGGGTGTTGTCATCTCCAAAATGATAAATCTTATGGAAATAAAGCTTTTGGAGCCCATTTGTCCTTGTAGATTTCCAAGCGTCGGAGGTTTTTAGGCAAAATATCGAAAGGGAATATTTTCTGAAAAATGTTCATTCTCGATTTCACATGACTTTAAGGGTGTTGTGATATCCAAAATAATAAATGATACGGAAATAAATCTTTTTGAACTTATTTGTTCTTGCAGATTTCCAACTACCGGAGATTTTTCGGCAAAATATCGAAAGAGAATTTTCTATGGAGTAAAGGGAATTTTTTCTAATAGATCGCCGTTCTTTGATTTCACCTAACTCTAGGGGTGTTGTGATTTCTAAAATGATAAATCATATGAAAATAAAGCTTTTGGAACCCATTTGTCCCTGCAAATTTCCAACCGTTGGAGGTTTTTAGGAAAAATATCAAAAGGGATTTTTCTAGGGAGCAAAGGGCAATTTTTTCTAACAGATCTTCGTTCTCTAATTTTACTTGACTTTAGGGGTGTTGTGATCTTCAAAATGTTAAATCGTGCAAAGATAAATCTTTTGGAACCCATTTATCCCTCCATATTTCCAACTTTCGGAGGTTTTTAGGCACAATATCAAAGGGGACTCTAAGGGTGTTGTAATCTTCGTATGATTTAATCTATTTGAGATCTCCAAGAACAACAATCTAGCTAAAATTTCCTTCTATATGCATGCCACATGCAGGATTTGTACACATTTCGTGCACATGTAAACTACGTCTCTCCAATGAAGATATTGCAATAAGATATTGGGACTTTTGATTCCATTAAAGATGAACTTAAGTGCTAGCAATTATTTCATCCATCTTCTCCATTATTTTGCATTGTGCGACATCAAATGTACAAGAAAACACAAAGTCAGCTATTTGAAACTCTTCGTATGAATGTTGCAGATTCCTCATGTCATTTGAAGTGTAGATGACGTGGCATTTTCCAGCAATTGCTCCCCGAGGATTAACATTTGCAAGACCTACACCTTAATCAGATGCCAAGAATAATAAATTCTGAAGCAGCAGTTCCGTTTCTAGGTAATTGACGATCTCAAAAGAATAAAAGCCACGGCACCCTCACTTTCCTAGCTTATTTGGGTTTCCCCAGATCTTTAGGAGCTTCCCAGTATACGGCTCGGGCTCACCTTCCTTATATAGAGAAATATAGTTATATAGAATGTACTCCATGACATCGAAATCGAAGGATTCATAAAACTAGATCTCTTGCTTTTAGTCAAAGTAGGATTCTTATTTCATTGCAAGTCCAAGAACAACGATCTAGCTAAAATTTCCTTCTATTGTGCATGCCACGCGCAAGATTTGTGCACATTTCGTGCACATGTAAACTACAGTCTCTTCAACGAATATATTGCAATAAGATATTGGGACTTCTGATTCCACTAACAATGAACTTTAAGTGCTAGCAATTATTTCATCCATCTTCTCCATTATTTTGCATTGTGCGACATCAAATGTACAAGAAAACACAAAGTCAGCTATTTGAAACTCTTCGTATGAATGTTGCAGATTCCTCATGTCATTTGAAGTGTAGATGACGTGGCATTTTCCAGCAATTGCTCCCTAAGGATTAACATTTGCAAGACCTACACCTTAATCAGATGCCAGGAATAATAAATTCTCAAGCAGTAGTTTAGTTTCTAGGTAATTGATGATCTCACAAGAATGAAAACCACGGGACCCTCACTTTCCTAGTCTTATTTGGGTTTTCCCAGATGTTTAGGAGCTTCCCAGTGTACGGCTCGGGCTCACCTTCCTTATATAGGTAAACATAGTTATACATAATGTGCTCCATGACATTGAAATCGACAGATTCATAAAAGCTGGATCTCTTGCTTTTAGTCGTGTAAGATTCTTACTTCATTGCAAGTCCAAGAACAAAGATCTAGCTAAAATTTCCTTCTATCTTGCATGCCGCGTGTAGGATTCATGCACATTCCGTGCACATGTAAACTACAGTCTCTCCAATGAAGATATTGCGATAAGATATTGGGACTTCTGATTCCATTAAAGATGAACTTAAGTGCTAGCAATTAGTTCATCCATCTTCTCCATTATTTTGCATTGTGCGACATCAAATGTACAAGAAAACACAAAGTCAGCTATTTGAAACTCTTCATATGAAGGTTGCAAATTCCTTGTGTCATTTGAAGTGTAGATGACGTGGCATTTTCTAGCAATTGCTCCCTAAGGATTTACATTTGCAAGACCTACACCTTAACCATATGCCATGAATAATAAATTCTCAAGCAGTAGTTCAGTTTCTAGGTAATTGACGATCTCACAAGAATGAAAACCACGGGATCCTCACTTTTCTAGTCTTATTTGGGTTTTCCCATATCTTTAGGAGCTTCCTAGTGTAGGGCTCGGGCTCACCTTCCTTATATAGGTAAACATAGTTATACAGAGCGTACTCCATGACATCGAAATCGAAGGATTCGTAAAACTGGATCTCTTGCTTTTAGTTAGAGTAGAATTCTTACTTCATCGCAAGTCTAAGAACAATGATCTAACTAAAATTTCCTTCTATCCTACATGTCACATGCAGGATTCATGCACATTCTGTGCACATGTAAACTACAGTCTCTCTAATGAAGATATTGCGATAAGATATTGGGACTTCTGATTCCATTAAAGATGAACTTAAGTGCTAGCAATTAGTTCATCCATCTTCTCCATTATTTTGCATTGTGCGACATCAAATGTACAAGAAAATACAAAGTCAGCTAGTTGAAACTATTCATATGAAGGTTGCAGATTCCTTGTGTCATTTGAAGTGTAGTTGATGTGGCATTTGTGTAGTTGATGTGGCATTTTCGAGCAATTGCTCCCTAAGGATTAACATTTGCACGACCTACACCTTAACCAGATGCTAGGAATAATAAATTCTCGAGCAACGGTTCAATTTCTAGGTAATTGGCGATCTCACAAGAATGAAAACCATGGGACCCTCACTTTCCTAGTCTTATTTGGGTTTTCCTAGATCTTTAGGAGCTTCCCAGTGTACGGCTCGGGCTCACCTTCCTTATATAGACAAACATAGTTATACAGAATGTACTCCATGACATCGAAATTGAAGGATTCGTAAAACTAGATCTCTTGCTTTTAGTCAAAGTAGGATTCTCACTTCATCGCAAGTCCAAGAACAACGATCTAGCTAAAATTTCTTTCTATCCCGCATGCCGCATGTAGGATTCATGCACATTCCTTGCACATGTAAACTATAGTCTCTCCAATGAAGATATTGCAATAAGATATTGGGACTTCTGATTCCATTAAAGATGAACTTTAAGTGCTAGCAATTATTTCATCCATCTTCTCCATTATTTTGCATTGTGCGACATCAAATGTTCAAGAAAACACAAAGTCAGCTATTTGAAACTCTTCATATGAAGGTTATAGAATCCTTGTGTCATTTGAAGTGTAGATGATGTGGCATTTTCCAGCAGTTTCTCCCTAAGGATTAACATTTGCAAGACCTACACCTTAACCAAATGCCAGGAATAATAAATTCTCAAGGTAGTTCAGTTTCTAGGTAATTAACGATCTCACAAGAATGAAAACCACGGGATCCTCACTTTCCTAGTCCTATTTGGGTGATCCCAGATCTTTAGGAGCTTCCTAGTGTACAGCTTGGGCTCTCCAACTCTAAGGACGAGGCTACAATCCAGCTTGCCAAGATTAAGGAGGCTATTGGCATCCCTAAAGAGAACAATGACGACATCATCGAGGTCACCACCCAGGGCGCTTAGGGGGACATGTGGCGAGATCTCCACTGGACCTCACTTGCCTTACACATGCTTGCCTGCATTATTGGAACTACTTCATCCAACAAGCTTTCGGGAGTGACACCATCATCCTTTATAGCCCTTCCATTTTTTGATAGGGCTAGCATTATCTCCAACACCACAAAGCTCCTCTTGGCCATAGCACTCAATGTTGTGAAGATTATTTGTACCCTCTTAGCAACTTTCCTTCTTGATCGGAATGGGTGACGACCGTTGTTGCTGACTAGTATTGGTGGAATGATAATATCACTGGCCTCCCTTGGTACATGCCTCACTGTCATTAACTAGAGCCAAGGGGTGGTCAAGTGGGCACCGACCATCTGCTTCCTCTTCTTGGTGTGCTATGTGGCCTCATTCTCAGTTGGGATTGGGCCATTTGCATCCATATATAGCTCAGAGGTGTTCTCTCTAAGGTTGCGTGTACAAGGGTGTGCAATAGGCGTCGCTGTGAACCAGTTGGTGAGCGATTTAATATCCTTCGGATTCATGTTTTACTTCCAACATAAGGCCAAACCTCAATTTAGTCAAAAATATTTAATGACTTATTAGAACTTATGTCAATTGGATTTGTTATGCATTTTTATTGAAATTTATATTGCTTATGTTGATGTTGGAATATGTACATAATACGCATGATGCCGGCACGTCACGTGCACGATGTTGGCATGGCATGTGCACGATGCTAGCACGACACGTACATAACACCTTTAGGCCACATAATTTTTATAAGGTAAGGGGATTGATGAGTAAGGGGATAGCATACATAAAGCCTGAACAACAAACGAATGATGAGTTCGAGGATCATTTGATGGGGGTTTCAAAGTTATCCTCCCTTATTGGGTTGATACTAGCTTGGTGGATCCCCAACAAGATTGGTTACCATTGCAAAATAGGGTTGGTAGAAAGCTTCTTCTTCGTCGGAGCCCTCATTGTGACCATTAAGGATGACTACTTCATCCTTGTGGTTGGCCACTTCATAATTAATATTGCTGCGAGCTATACCCTCATCATCATTCTCATTTATATTGTTGAAATCTGTCCAATCTCTTATTGGGGCTTGCTCACCTCCTTCCCTGAGGTACTCTTTCCATTTCTTTATTTTTTCCACAAATTTTTGTTTTTTAATTTATCATCAATTATTGTCGAGGGAAAAATTAAGGCTAGATATTTAAAGTTAAAAGGAAGGTGATTTCTTTCTTATACGTCTTTTGGTGGTTCAGGTATTCATCAACATGGGCACCCTCCTTAGTGACATCTCTCACTTTTTCTTATTTAGGATTCACTCTAACCTCAGTTGGCATCTCTTACTTAGCATAGGAGGAATCCACTTCTTGCTCATTTTTTGGGTCCTTGTCATGTGAGGATCTCCTCGATGGTGTATCATGCAGGGCCGTCAGTGGTGATGTGAAGCGTATCCTTGCCAATATCTCCAACTTTGAGGAGGAGGCTACAGTCTAGCTTGACAAGATTAAGGAGGCTGTTGGCATCCGTGAAGAAAAAAACAACAACATCATCAAGGTGACCAGCCAAAGCGCTTGGAGGGACATGTGGCGGGATCTCCATTGGACCTCACCTGCCTTACACATGCTTGCCTGCACTATTGGAATCTACTTCATCCAACAAGCTTTTGGGAGTGGCACCATCATCCTTTACAGCCCTACCATTTTTGATAGGGCAAGCATTATCTCAAACACCACAAAGCTCCTCTTGGTCGAAGCACTTGATGTGTGAAGATTATTTGTACCCTCTTAGCGGCTTTCCTTCTTGATTGGATCGGGTGATGATCGTTGTTGTTGACTAGTATTGGTGGAATGAGTATATCACGGGCCTCCCTTGGTACATGCCTCACCGTCATTAACCAGAGCCAGGGCATGGTCAAGTGGGCATCGACCATATGCTTCCTCTTGTTGTTATGCTACATGGCCTCCTTCTCTATTGGGATGGGGCCAATTGCATCAATATTTAGCTCAGAGGTGTTCCAAACTAGGTTGCATGTACGAGGGTGTGCGATAGAAGTTGCTGTGAGCCATCTGGTGAGTGGTTTAATATCCTTCGGATTTGTGTTTTACTTCCAACATAAGGCCAAACCTCAATTTAGTCAAAAATACTTTGACTTATTAGTACTTATGTCAATTGGATTTGTTATGCTTTTTCATTGAAATTTATATTGTTTATGCTGATGTTGGAATATGTACATAATACGCACAATTCCAGCACGTCACGTGCACGATGCCGGCACGGCATGTGCACGATGCTAGCACGACACGTACATAACACCTTTAGGCCACATAATTTTTATAAAGTAAGGGTATTGATGAGGAAGGGGATAGCATACATAAAGCTTGACCAACAAACGAATGATGAGTTCGAGGATCATTTGATGGGGGTTTCAAAGTTATCCTCTCTTATTGGGTTGATACTAGCTTAGTGGATCCCCAACAAGATTGGTTACCATTTCAAAATAGGGTTGGTAGCAAGAATTTTCTTCCTCGGAGCCCTCATTGTGACCATTAAGGATGACTACTTCATCCTTGTGGTTGGCTGCTTCATAATTAATATTGATGTGAGCTATACCCTCATCATCATTCCTAGTTATATTGCCGAAATCTCTCCAGTCTCTTATCGGGGCTTGCTCACCTCCTTCCCTGAGGTACTCCTTTCATTTCTTTATTTTTCTTCGCCAAATTTTGTAACATATTTTTGTTTCTTAATTTATCATCAATTATTGTCGGGGGGAAAATTAAGGTTATATATTTAAAGTTAAAGAAAGGTGATTGCTTTCTTATACGTGTTTTGGTGGTTCAGGTATTCATCAACATGGGCACCCTCCTCAGTGACATCTCTCACTTTTTCTTATGTAGGATTCGCTCTAACCTTGGCTGGCATCTCTTACTCAGCATAGGAGGAACCCCCTTCTTGCTCATTTTTTGGGTCTTTGCCATGCCAGAATCTCCTCGATGGCTTATCATGTAGGGCCGTCAGTGCGATGTGAAGCATACCCTTGCCATTATCTCCAACTTTGAGGAGGATGCTATAGTCCAGCTTGCCAAGATTAAGGAGGCTGTTGGCATCCCTAAAGAAAACAACGACGACATCATCGAGGTCACTAGCCAAAGCGCTTGGGGGAACATGTGGCGGGATTTCCACTGGACCTCACCGGCCTTAGACATGCTTGCTTGCACTATTGGAACTACTTCATCCAACAAGCTTTTGGGAGAAACACCATCATCCTTTATAGTGCTTCTATTTTTGATAGGGGTAGCATTATCTCAAACACCACAAAGCTCCTCTTGGCCAAAGCACACGATGTTGTGAAGATTATTTGCACCTTGTTAGCAGCTTTCCTTCTTGATCGGATTGGGTGATGACCTTGTTGTTGACTAGTATTGGTGGAATGATTATATCGTTGGCCTCCCTTGGTACATGCCTCACCATCATTAACCAGAGCTAGAGAGCGGTCAAGTGGGCATCGACCATCTGCTTCCTCTTCTTGGTGTGTTACATGGCCTCCTTCTCTATTGGGATGGGGCCAATTGCATCAACATATAGCTCAGAGGTGTTCCCTCCAAGGTTGCGTGTATGAGGGTGTGCAATAGAAGTCGCTGTGAGTCAGCTAGTGAGTGATTTAATATAATTCAGATTCGTGTTTTACTTCCAACATAAGGCCAAACCTCAATTTAGTCAAAAATGCTTTATGACTTATTAGTACTTATGTCAATTGGATTTGTTATGTTTTTTCATGAAAGTTATATTATTTATGTTGATGTTGGAATATGTACATAATACGCACGATGCGGGCATGTCACGTGCACGATGCCGGCATGGCACGTGCACGACACGTGCACGATGCTAGCACGACACGTACATAACACCTTTAGGGCAGGTAATTTTTATAAAGTAAGGAGATTGATGAGTAAGGGGATAGCATACATAAAGCCTGACCAACAAATGAATGATGAATTTGAGGATCATCTGATGGGGGTTTCAAAGTTATCCTCCCTTATTGGGTTGATACTAGCTTGGTGGATCCCCAACAAGATTGGTTACCATTGCAAAATAGGGATGGTAGCAAGCATCTTCTTTGTCGGAGCCCTCATTGTGTCCATTAAGGATGACTACTTCATCCTTGTGGTTGGCCGCTTCATAATTAATATTGCTGCGAGCTAATACCCTCATCATCATTCCCATTTATATTGCTGAAATCTCTCCAATCTCTTATCGGGGCTTGCTCACCTCCTTCCTTGAGGTACTCCTTTCATTTTTTTTTTTTTTATAAATTTTTTCCCCAAATTTTGTAACTTATTTTTGGTTTTTAATTAATCATCAATTATTGTCGGGGAAAAATTAAGGTTAGATATTTAAAGTTAAAGGAAGGTGATTTCTTTCTTACACGTGTTTTAGTGGTTTAGGTATTCATCAACATGGGCACCCTCCTTAGTGACATCTCTCACTTTTTCTTATTTAGGATTCGCTCTAACCTTGGCTGGTGTCTCTTACTCAGCATAGGAGGAATCCCCTTCTTGCTCATTTTTTGGGTCCTCGCCATGCCAAAATCTCTGCGATGGCTTATCATGCAGGGCCGTCGGCGCGATGCAAGGCGTATCCTTGCCAGTATCTCCAACTTTGAGGAGGAGGCTACAGTCCAGCTTGCCAAGATTAAGGAGGCTGTTGGCATCCCCTGAAGAAAACAACGATGACATCATTGAGGTCACCAGCCAAAGTGCTTGAGGGGACATGTGGCGGGATCTCCACTAGACCTCAATTGCCTTATACATGCTTGCTTGCACCATTGGAATCTACTTCATCCAACAAGATTTTGGGAGTGACACCATCATCCTTTATAGCCCTTCCATTTTGGATAAGGCTAGCATTATCTCAAACACCACAAAGCTCTTATTGGCCATAGAACTTGATGTTGTGAAGATTATTTGCACCCTCTTAGCAGCTTTCCTTCTTGATCAGATTGGGTGACGACCGTTGTTGTTGACTAGTATTGGTGGAATGATTATATTGCTGGCCTCCTTTGGTATGTGCCTCACCATCATTGACTAGAGCCAGAGGGCGGTCAAGTGGGCAGCAACCATGTGCTTCCTCTTGTCGGTGTGCTATGTGGCCTCCTTCTCTGTTGAGATGGGGCCAATTGCATCAATATATAGCTTAGAGGTGTTCCCTCCAAGGTTGTGTGTATGAGGGTGTGCAATAGAAGTTGTTGTGAGCCATCTGGCGAGCGATTTAATATCCTTTGGATTCGTGTTTTACTTCCAACATAAGGCCAAACCTCAATTTAGTGGGAAATACTTTTTGACTTATTAGTACTTATGTCAATTGGATTTGTTATGCTTTTTCATTGAAATTTATATTGTTTATGTTGATGTTGGAATATGTACATAATATGCATGATGCCGGCACGTCACGTGCACGATGTTGGCACGGCACGTGCACGATGCTAGCACGGCACGTGCATAGCACCTTTGGGCCACATAATTTTTATAAAGTAAGGGGATTGATGTGGCATCCTAGAATTCCTTGCCAATCTTTAGGGGTGTTTTAATCTATGTCTTGCATTAAGACTTTGGCCAAGCTTTTGGTGAATAATTAATTGATAGAAAAATTCTATTTTTGGCCATGTGGGATTATGGATTGGAATTTATTAAGATAGGTCGCAAAGTTTTGTGATTTATAATTTTCAATTGGGTGATTATAAAATTTAGGTTTAAGAAGGACTATTAAGATGAGGTGTGGGCAAAAATTCTAGCTCAAGACCAGCCCACAAGAAGCCCCACCCTTTGGTCATTTGGGCCTAGCCGTGAAGCCTAAGGAAAGGAGGAGCAGCTGTTGGCCCATGGCTGGCCTCAAGCCTGGCTGGATGGAGCCCCATTGGGCCATCGACCAAGGAGGAACCGGCCCATGAGAGGCCCACTCTTTTGCATGAAGATTCTGCCAAGTGTTAATCCCCTTTGTCCAAGTGTCCTTCATGCAAAAACAATGATTGTTCATCATTGAGGGGAAGAAACTAAGGGAACCGGTTGATGATGAAGAGGGAGGGGAAGCGTCGTCGACCGAGAGAGAGTGAGAGAGAGAGCTACCGAGAGAAAGAGAGATATCGAGAGAGAAAGGGAGAGTGAGCGTGCGGAAGAAGAGAGGAAAGGAGGAGAGCTGTCCGTCGACCGTCCGCTGTGCGTTCGTCGTTCGCCGCTATGTCCAGTCACCGTGTGCTTGCTGTTTGCTCGGTTTAGAGGCAAGTTGGGATCCTTAATCTGCTCTTGCATGTTGTGTCTAGTATGTGTGCTTGAATGGTGAAAGAATTCGGATCTTTAGGGTGTTAAAAGTTGAAGTTTTAAGAGGGATGTTTGAGACTAGTAAACTGTTCTTGAGAAAACAGTTCGACCTTGGATGTTCTATTGGCTTGCATGTGTTGTTTGAGTTGGATTTTGGCCGTGACTTCTAAATGAAAATTGTTAAGGACTTCTTGAAATATAAGATACTCAAATGTGGGATAAAAAGAACAAGTATAAGTGGGCGAAATCCTTATTTTTTGGAGATACTGAATCTGGAGATTTCGGTAACTACCTTTGGTGAATGCATGGTCTGTAAGCCTATCTTTTTGTTGCAATTTCACTTAGATTTTTTAACAAAAGATGTAAAGAACATCCTGAGGTTTAACATATAGAAAATTTAGAGAAAAATAACAAGAACAGATAGGTGAAATCGTGGTCTTTCGGAAGTAGTCAGATCTGGAAATTTCGGTATTGAAACAGAAGTATTATCCGCCTATATTTAATCACCTAGAACTAATTTGACTTTTATTTCTCCATGAAAAACCTACCTTAAGATCTTGACTACAACATAGTCGAATTTCATGAATTTTGAAGGTCATTAGGATATTTAATCGGAAATATCTCAAAAACTGTGTAATCTGACACGTTCGGACTTAGTCAGTTTCAATGCATGGGTCATATCATTTTTTATGAAGCTCTTTTGGCAAAGTATTCTTCATGAGGTATATTTCTTTATGTCTTCCCTGAAACATACTCAAATTTCATAATTATTGAAATTCATTTGCCTATTTAACCAAAAATGTTTCAAAAACTGTGCAAGCTGGATTGAGCGAATTTCAAATGCTGTACTTTATGATTATTCTGTTTTGGATGAGCCCTATGAATTATATTGATTGAGGTGATTGAATCTTGCTGTGCATGTGATGATATTTGGCATTGCATATAGAATCAAATGCTAAATTTGACTTTGTTGCATTTACATCATGTGCCATGTTGATTGTGAGACATAAATTGGTGAATATGAATTACGATGAATGAGGAGATTGTTGGAGGTGGACCGATAATGCCTTGGGAGTGTCGGGATGCTCGGGATGGGGGTGCTGGATGCCCAATTATATTGTGATACATGCCCGGATGTCCTCGGGAGTTTCGAGATGCCCGGAATGGTTGGTGCCGGAAGCCTCGGAGGTTTGTGCCTGGGGAATGCCTTGTGATGCCCGTTGGGATGCGAGATGCCCAGAATGTGGGAGTGCTGGATGCTCGGTGGTGTGTGCCGGAGGTTTCTCGCGATGCTAGGTTGGGGTGCAAGTGATAAAATGTGGGATGCAATCACGATCCCAGGAAAAAAGATGTGGTGATCAAATTGGAAGATAAAAAGTGGAAATTGAATTATGCATGGTATGGTGACATGTATGACATGTATGCATGGCTATATGATATGATGTGTATGAGTGCATGGTTGTATGTGCATCTATGGCATGATGGTATGCGTACATGAGGCATGGTATATGTGTGGATGATTGGTGATGAGTGCATGAGGATGTATGCACATATGGTATGATGACATATGCATGGCTACAAGGTAAGTTATGCTTGAATGCATGAAAGATATATTGTATTGTGTGATGCAATAGGTAGTTTATTGGATCTTTTACCCGCTGAGTGGTTATACTCACCCTTCGGAGATCAACATTTTAGATTAAGAAGATGCCACTCTCTCCAGTCACGTGGGGTACCTTCTATGGCCTCCCATCTAACGTGGAGGTAGAGTGTACGGAGATAGATTGCATTACCATCCCTGAGTTGACGTTTGTGTGAGTTCGTGTGCTGGTCATGTACGATGTGGGCCTGGTTGGGGGCCCGGTCTTACAGGAGTTTTTGTCGGTCCACGTCCATTGAGATGGAGTGATTCGGGGATGTTGTCGCCACCATTGCCCGATGCCGGGATGGTTGTGATGGCTGCGTGAGGGGTAGAGAGCTGACGTTTTTAGAGAGTAGCCGACATTGATAGATGGAGGATGACACATGATCGTCATAGGGGTCGAGATACCTTTTGGGTTATGGCCAAGTGTAGTTAAAAGTCTTGGCTTTTCTTTTTGGTTGTACTGACCCGAGAAATCCATCATGAAAATATATAAATAAAAGTGGTTTGGCCTTATCTTTTCTTATGGTGCGTAGTTGGTGTGTATTGCATTGTGGTCATTGGAGGGAGAGATGGTGAGACTCAATTATGCTTCCGCTAATAAGTTACTGTTGGGACCGTTTTCAAAAAAAAAAAAAAAAAAAATATGCCTAAGGACCTCGGTCCTTCTTTAAACCCTTTTTTTTATTTTTTTTTTTTTATTTTTTTTTATAAAAGACAAGTAACAGATATCTTTTGAAAGAAAGCGATTGGCAGGCTGTGGCGACCCTAACGGATCGGGGGCCGTCGAGGGGTGCCACAATTGATGAGTAAGGGGATAGAATACATAAAGCCTGATCAACAAACGAATTATGAGTTCGAGGATCATCTGATGGGGGTTTCAAAGTTATCCTCCTTATTAGTTTGATACTGGCTTGGTGGATCACCAACAAGATTGGTTACCATTGCAAAATAGGGTTGGTAGCAAGCATCTTCTTCGTTGGAGCCCTCATTGTGACCATTAAGGATGACTACTTCATCCTTGTGGTTGGCCACTTCATAATTAATATTGTTGCGAGCTATACCCTCATCATCATTCCCATTTATATTGCTAAAATCTCTCTAGTCTCTTATCAGGGCTTGCTCACCTCCTTCCCTGAGGTACTCCTTTCATTTCTTTATTTTTCCCCCAAATTTTGTTACATATTTTCGTTTCTTAATTTATCATCAATTATTGTTGGGGGAAAAATTAAGGTTAGATATTTAAGGTTAAAGGAAGGTAATTGCTTTCTTATACGTGTTTTGGTGGTTCAAGTATTCATCAACATGGGGACCCTCCTTAGTGACATTTCTCACTTTTTCTTATTTAGGATTCGCTCTAACCTTGGCTAGTGTCTTTTACTCAGGATAGGAGGAATCCCCTTCTTGCTCATTTTTTGGGTCCTCGCTATGCCAAAATCTCCTTGATGGCTTATCATGCAAGGCCATCGGCGCGATGCGAAGCATATCCTTGCCAATAAACTTTGAGGAGGAGGCTAGAATCCAGCTTGCCAAGACTAAGGAGGCTGTTGGCATCCTTAAAGAAAAAATGACGACATCATTGAGGTCACTAGCTAAAGCGCTTAGGGGGACATGTGGCGGAATCTCCACTGGACCTCACCTGCCTTACACATGCTTGCTTGCACTATTGGAATCTACTTCATCCAACAAGATTTTGGGAGTGACACCATCATCCTTTACAACCCTTCCATTTTTGATAGGGCTAGCATTATCTCAAACACCACAAAACTCTTCTTGGCCATAGAACTCGATGTTGTGAAGATTATTTGCACCCTCTTAACAACTTTCCTTCTTGATCAGATCGGGTGATGACCGTTGTTGTTGACTAGTATTTGTGGAATGATTATATTGCTGGCCTCCCTTGGTATGTGCCTCACCATCATTAACTAGAGCCAGGGGGCGGTCAATTGGGCACCGACCATCTACTTCCTCTTCTTAGTGTGCTACATGGCCTCCTTCTCTATTGGGATGGGGCAGCAATATATAGCTTAGAGGTGTTCCCTCCAAGGTTGTGTGTATAAGGGTGTGCAATAGAAGTCACTGTGAGCCAGTTGGCGAGCGGTTTAATATCCTTTGAATTTGTGTTTTACTTCCAATATAAGGCCAAACTTCAATTTAGTGAAAAATACGTTATGACTTATTAGTACTTATGTCAATTGGATTTGTTATGCTCTTTCATTGAAATTTATATTGTTTATGTTGATGTTGGAATATGTACATAATACGCACGATACCGGCACGTCACGTGCACGATGCACATGTAGTGTGAATTTCATGCTATAGTGGATTTCTCTTTCTTTAAGAGCGTATATCATTTATTAAATATATCCACCATACGGATCTTAGCCTAAATATAGTCACGTGCTTCTTACGTGCTTCTCATGTACTCATGTTTAGCTTGAGTGCCACATCAGCTCGCTTTCTATAGCGCCCAATTAAGTATTCACATCCGGTATCTTATAGGCATACATGATTGTTGGACTATCATGTTCGGTTATTATAAACAAATCATATACCTCGTCTTGACTCCAATCAATGCGAGTTGTTATTTTATGTACTAAATTTTTTATTTATCATTTATTTGTACATAGCGTCTCATCTCAGCACTTGAGGTGATTGCTCGTGTGAGTGAGCCAATCATTGCTTGCTGACATACTTTCAATAATATATGTGTGTATGTGCTAGTCTCGTAATGTATTTGTACTTATTGATAAAACATCAAGTCAATAATAAACGAACAAGTACAATACATATGTCCATAAATACTTAAACCAATGATCATCTACAATAACACATATTACATTATATGCAATCCTAGTGACATACTATGGATAAAAAATATGTCTCTAGGAATAGCCTTCATAAATGGATCAGCAACCATTCTATTGGTTGAAATGTATTGTGGGATCACTTCTTTCTGTATTATTATATCTCTCATGAAGTTATTTTTTTTTTTTTTATGTTAATGTGCTTCATCCATGATACTTGAGATTTTTCACATAGGCAATGGCTATTTAACTATTGCAATAAACTATCACCGGTCTTGGAACTTTAGTAACGGTGGTTAAATTTTCCAAGAAACATTGTAGCCATATTTCTCCTTGCACTACAGCAGAATATGCAATAAATTCTGCTTCCATTGTGGACAATGTCGTGCATGTCCGTTTCTTGCTATTCTAAGAAATTACACATCCATTGAGCAAGAATGCATATCCAGAAGTCGATTTACACTAATCTAGGTCTCCACCCCCAATCAGTATATGAATAGCCTGATAGGTGTAAATTATTCCCTTAGTAACAAAGTCGATAGTTCATGGTGTCTTTCAAGTATCTCAAGATCCTTTTTACTGCTTTCCAGTGAGCTTGATTAGGATTTGATTGATATCGACTCACCAATCCCACGGCATAATATATGTTGGGTCGAGTACACATCATAATATACATTAAACTTCTGACCGCACTAGCGTAAGAAATAATTTCAATCACTTTAATTTATTTTGGAGTCTTAGGACACATCTTAGTACTTAGACCTTCACCTTGCATGACAATGGTATCAATGGGATTACAGTGCTGCATATTGAAGCGTTCAAGAATATTCATTATATAAGACTCTTGCGATAAAGTGAGGAGTTTCCTTAATCGATTTCTTTCGATTTTAACTCCTAATATAAGCAGCTTCTCCCATGTCATTCATCTCAAAATTAGAGGACAGCCATTATTTTATGGTGATAACCAAAATCTTGTCATTTCCAGCCAATAGAATATTGTTCACATAAAGTGATAAAATTACAAATTTATTTTTCGACCGCTTGACATATACACAGTGATCTTTTTCAATCATCGTGAAACCAAAAGTCGTTATGGTTCGATGAAAACGGAGATACCACTATGTAGATAATTGCTTAAGGCCATATATTGAACGATGAAGCTTGCATACTTTATCCTCTTGGCATTTAGCTATGAAACCTATTGGCTGCTTCATATAGATTTCCTCATCTAGTTCTCCATCAAGAAATTCTGTCTTTACATCCATTTGATATAATTCAAGGTTTAAATGTGCAATGATGGCTATAATAAGACGTATTGAGGCAAACCTTATAACTGGTGAAAATGTTTCATCATAATCTATACCCTCCTGTTGAGTGTAACATTTCGTCACAAGGGAAGCCTTATACTTTTAATGAATCCATATGCCCTTTACTTAATCTTGAAGACCCATCTATTTCCAATGGCCTTGTGATGGGGTGGCAGTTCAACCAAGTCTTATACGTGATTTGCCATCATTGACTTCATCTCATATTCCAAAACTTTTCTCCATTATTCCTTATCGAGGATGAGAGAGCCTCTTGAATAGTCTTTGGCTCGTAACGTCTTTTGAGCAATCATAAATGCTTCACTTTCAATCTCAAAATGACGACGATGAATACTTTTACAATTACTTTTACGTAATCGAATTTCTCTTAAATTTAGTTCGCCAAACGATGCAACACTCCCACTAGGTCTTACACATTGAGGTAAATCTTCATTTCCCTCGACAATATCAGTGGGTGTGTTATTAGGATTTTCGATCTCATATAATTGGAAGTTCTTATCAATCTCACATCTACTAGGAAAATCATTCTCCAAAAACATGACATCTCGTGATTCCATTTCGGTCACACTTCTATCAGCTTGTTCACTTCTAAAAACACGTACCATTTAGAGTGTTCAGAATATCTTATAAAGATACTTTTATTCCATTTAGGACGTAATTTGCCATATTTATGGGAATAATCATGAACGTAAGCTACACATTCCCATGGACATGGATTACTTAAGTATGGTTTTCTACCAATCCATAATTCATAAGGGATGGAAGTGACTGATTTTGAGGACACTCGATTAAGTACAAAGGCATTAGTCAATAACGCATTTCCCCAATAAGAGATAGGTAAATTTACTTGTGCCATCATAGACCTAATTATTTTCAATAGGGTTTTATTTCTTATCTTAGCTACTCCATTTTGTTGTGGAGTACCAGGAATAGTCAATTGACATACAATTTCCTTTTCATCATAAAAAGCCTTGAATTGTTTCGATAGATACTCACGTCCGCGATCGGTTCTCAATGCCTTTATTGTTTTGTTCAACTGATTCTTAAATATCGATATATATATATATATATATATATATATTGTCTAAAGCAATCTAATGCTTCTAACTTATGGGAGATTAGAAAGACATAACCGAAACGCATGAAATTATCTATACAAGTGATGAAATATGAGGCTCTATGTCTCGCCCTCATATTTAAAGGATCACAAATGTCAGAATGTATGAGTTGCAATGGAAATTCAGCTTTAGTCCATTTACTAAATGATTTTCTAATTATTTTTCCTGCTAGACAATGTTTACATACTGGTAAATTAACATTAGTGAGTAACCCTAAAAGGCATTTTCTAGCTAATCTTTGCATTCTTTGCAACCCAATGTGACCTAATCTAGCATGCTAAGTGTTTGCATCAATCTCAACATTACTAAAAGATGCAATTAAAGAAAAATAACCATTGACATTAACATTGTATTGATTATAGTCAATGTCTAATACCATAAAACCATTCAATACATGACCTGAACTATAATAAATTGTTTCAAACTCAATGTCAACACAATCACCATGGAAATTCAATACCTAACCTAGGCTAAAAGGAACAACTACGGAGACCAAGTTTCGTCAAATATCTGGAGCATAGATGACATCATGTAGGAATAGGCTTTGACCATCACATAAAATTAATTTACATGTACCGATACCATTCACTTCAATTCTTGAATTATTCCTAACATATATCCATCTTCTTCCATGCTATATCTCGACGATACTCTACAAATGTTTCTTGGTCTCTAGCTACATGATCTATTCCTCCTAAGTTTACAATCTACATTGGATGAGATTCAGCAAGAATCATAGTGCTAGAAACAAAAGCATTACATAAAGTAATTGAGTAATAGGGTACCTTCGTGCATCACATTGGTGCTTTTTTTTAAATTGCACTCGACTCATATTATTGAATGTAATTCGATAATTGAAAAATCGATATATGTATATATACACGTAGATAGATAAAAGTAAAAAGTACGGGAGCAAACAGCCACTCACCGGAAAGTCGCAGGACCATTTAATGACGAATTATAGAATTCCAAGGAAGAACCTGAACCTATTTGTGATTGACTGAGTGAGAGAATCTAGGCCCCAAAAGTTACCCTGATGTGACTCATCACACTGATTTTCGAGGCTCTTGTCCGACCCATGTTGGGTTACCAACAACAGTTCCATAAGTACTAAAATTAAAACTTAATAATATATATATATATATATAGGACATGTTATCAAGGGTAGATACAGAACGTTTATAAGTAGGGAAATGGCGCTATGAGATAATGATACCATAATTTTTTTTTTTTGTCATGATAATGATACCATAATAACTAATTATAGAATATGAATTAATTTTAAAATTTGCACAATTTATGACTATCATGAAAATTCTAATTAATATTATATTTTAACATGAAGTTAATATCATGAAAAACCCTAAATTTGTCCATTTATAACAAATCTATACCATTTTAACTTATGTTAAATTTTATTATTAAATTATTAAGCATTTATGATACGCGACAATCGATGATGTACCAATATGTAGCTTTTATCCTCCATTTTATTAATTTGTAGCTTCCATGATATTCATATAATTCTAACGAAAACTAACGGAAAGAAAACAAAAATGTATCAAGCTAGAGTTTTTGATAATCGAAAAATTAATTTGAGATAAATTTATCGCAAACCATCGGTTTAGTATTTTTGCGGTCAAAATTAATTTTAGATGACATCGTCACAAGCATATTAGTTTAGAGTTTTTTGTAATATTAACCCTTTAATATAAAATGTCAAAGTGTTTATGAAAGTTTTTCCCTCACATACCTAGCGAGGACGTGCACACCTTGCACAATTTCAAGGCGACGGCAGGGTAGTGATGCACCTCACAAGATGGGAACGAGAAATATAATCCCTAGCCCCATCTTATAGACCTGTCAAAATTGATCATAAACCTAGTTCTTAACTTATATTTGATTGGTTGTGTTATTATATGAGTTAGTTATATTTAGTAAATATATCATAAATAAATTTAGACCACACTTTATGGGGTTTAACATGAGTATTAAGTGGGTTCATAATTTACATATAGATTCGTGTTGCTTACATTGGGTTTCACATCAATTTGAAAATGAATTTTCCTAAAATTGAATTAAACATGAAAGTACTTAGTAATATGAGTATGAATCATTATATTTATATTGCATTAAAATAGGTTAAAACATATTAAAATGGGTGGATTTGAATTGGATCATTTTCGATTCATCCCAATTTGATCCATCCGTTTGATAAGTTTGCTGATGGTTTAACCTTGAAAGATAATTTGGTGAAAAGTTTATTCTAACGCCTATCTAAATAGTAAATATACGGTTTCGGTAATTAACATTTTGATCCACTTATGGAGCGAGTAACATTTTTTGGTTACTCTCGAGGCGCGCGTGTAAGGTTTGCGTGCGGCAGCGTGTGCGTGCGGCAGCGTGTGCGTGCGTCCGTCTCTGAGAGAGAGAGAGAGAGAGAGAGAGAGAGAGAGGGCGGTGGGTCAATGGGTCCCGCAAAAAAGTGAGAAAAGAGTAAAATAAAAACTTTAATGGGACCCACATGACAATACAGGAAAAACCCATGAAATTAGATCTCCACCAAAATAAAAACTCTTTCACATCAACGCCTATTTTAAAAAAAAAAAAAAGAGTAGATACTATTGTCTATATCAGATAGCATGGAAATCGTGTTCTCTCTTAGCATATATTTTTATTGGTTAAAGGCAAAAAAGTTAGGAAAAGAAAACATATTGTAGAAGTACTTAATGGATCTATGACAAAACATACAAAAACATGCATGAAAGAAAATTACCATATGCCAAAAGTTCTCGAGATTTGTGCTTTTTATGAGAATATATTTTTCCATTACATTAAATAAAAGCATATCTTGGTTAGATAAATCGAAAATTTGTTGATTTCCTTATCTATTGATTATGAAGTTAGCAAAATTAGCCATTTAGATAGAAAAGACTGTATGTCATCAAAGGAAAATTTATGTGGGGTTAATTTTTTGTTAATTTCAAGTAGAATTAGGAGATGCAAAATAATAGATAAACAAAATGATGGATTGTTTGATTTTAATTTTAATAAGAATAATGCTATAATTAACCCGTCGTGTTATTTCAAATCATAAAACACCTGCTTTGTTTATAAAAAAATGTTACCAAATTGACATGATAGTTCCAACTTAATTATGTAAAAAATTGTACTGTATTTTTGCACGTGGCACGAGGCAAATTTCGATGTTGATAACTAGGGAAAATCTTTCAGACACGTGTGGGTAACTTCAATCCCTACATATCCCCCTTTTCTTTGTCTCCCAATGTGGGATTCTGTCCCACATCTGATTTCCCCTACCTTAAGTGTGATGTCCCAATATGGATAATGTTGTAAATGGTTCATGAATTTTGACCTAATATGTAATATGATCCCTAAATTTTAACTCAATATATAATTTATCCTCGAACTTTAATTTGCTCAATTCCAATATGCAATGTGGTCATTGAACTTTAATCAATGTATAATAATTTATTCCTTGAATTTTTAATTTATTTAATGTAATTTCTAAATTTTGCCCAATGAATAATGTCATCCATGAACTAGACAATGTGTGATTTTGTCCTTGAATTTTTAATTTATTTAATGTGATACATAAATTCTTTGTAAAGTTCAAATTAGTCCATGAACTATATGAAAATATCTAATGTTATCTTTCAATTAATTTGAGTTTAGAGACAATGTTGAACGTATTCATATAGTTCATTGACTAATGAAACTCGTACAAAAGCTCTAAAAACCATATTGAATAAATTAAAATTTTAAGAACTATTTTACATTTCGCAAAATTCAAGAACATATCAACAAATTAAAATTCAAATAATCGCATCGCATATTAAATCAAAAGTTCAAGAATTATTTATGCCATTTTTCCAATCCAACATCAACGCGAAGCCATTCAATGTCTATCAGTAGGTTTCTTGTTGTCACGTGTCGGATGAAAGGGTTTTTATCCGCAACTTAGACTACACTTTTTAATAATAAACTAAAATAGCATGAACTACCGTAAATTATTGAATTCGGTGCCTAATTGTGGACTTCTGCCATGAAGAGTTACCCACTGAAACTAGGTGCAGCTTTTCCGACTAAGAAAAGTAGGTGCATTTTGCGTGTAATTTCTTTAAATCAATGAATTTTAAAAAAAAAAAAAAAAGATGGACGTTTGTGAAAAAAATTTCACTGCAAACACAATTTTTTCTAAACAAAGGTGTTGTCAGAGACCTTTGCTCTCACGTCATGGGGACTAGAGATGGAGAAAGGACCAGAAAGGAAGCAAAGCAAAGACAAGATTCCCCGAGAGTCACGAGCCTCAGCGACCGACAGTTCAGTACGGACAATTCAGCTGACTCACCCAGAAAAGCCAAGGCGATAAAATAAGAATAAAAATTGGGAAACGCGAAGGGGTGAAGGCGAAGTTTCAGATGCAATGGCCAAAGCGGTTTTGTCCTATCCGATTGCGATTCACCAGCCTTTTTCCCCTTCGAATCCGGTCACGACGATGGAGCTGACGCACGATGCGTGCGTGAGACTCGCTCGCCTCGCCTAGCCTCGCGTCGCGTGCATTTCTGCATTCTAGGTTAGCTAAACCAGATCATCATGCATGGTCGGATGCTGAGCTTTTTTTGGTTAGAGAGGTGCGAGCTAGCGATCTGGTTAGACCTAAATTGAATTTTTCTTGATAGTATAGTAGATATGAACAATATTAACATAGGATACCTGGCTATCAGGCGAAAGGGAAGGGCCGATGCCGGCGCATATTCCTTGGGACGTGTCTTTGGTCGCACCAGTAGTAGTTGAAAATTTGAGAAACCATTTTTGACTTTGCTTCGCACAAAATGCCATTGATGCTTTGTTCAGGTCATTGGTTGCTCGTGTTTGATGTGTTTCTAATGGAACAACCCTGCTAAAGTAGGAGCAAAAGTAGCTTTGTACAAGTTGGTAATCATCTCTATGTAACGATGTAAAAGGATTATTCGTTTCCATCTTTTATGACAAAGAAGTTGAGTTAAGATGAGATGGGTTTTGAACTTACTAAATCTTTTGTTAGCATGGAAGAGGCTAGTCAAAATTTGAGCAGTTAGTCCAAGCATTGAATAGTTTGCACCTAGTGATTTAGGAAACTTAATTTATGTCATGTGACTAATCCACATAAAAGTTCAATCTTTAGCTAGTAAGCCAACTAATAGAACTTCATTTTCATTTTTTTATATTAGTTATGCTTTTCTTTCCTAAAGAGGATATTTAGAAGCATATTTGAGAGAGCATAAGGTAATCACGGTGAGTATATAACTAATACAGTGGATACATGAACCTTCTTAAGAGGTTGTGGGCACCATTGACTCCCCATTTCCCAGGCAAATAATTTTTAAGGATAATCCGACCAAAATCCTAATATCCCAAATGTTTGTTCGTTTTCTATATCAGTGACCCAAAAGTACCTTCCATCCAAGTGGCCATTTGAAAATTCGGCATGACGGTGCGCATGGCTATTGAAATGACCTAGCTACGCTCTTGGTCAACATGGTAGCATGCGTCCATCACCACATCAGATCCATTTGCTTGACATTGTCCACGAAAGCTCTCACATCGGATTTTTAACGGTCATTGTGGATTGAACTTCAACGAGGGTATCTTTGACTCAATGATATAAGTTTAGGTATTAGTGAGACAAACAAAAAAAAATTTTAGAGAATTGATACCTCACAAGGAAAAAATATGGTTTTCTATGAAATCATCCCTTTTGTTTAATGTAAGCAAAGCTATTAGACCCCCATTAACATAAATGAAACCCATCAACGATAATTCTTACAAACAATCGAATTATTTCGGTTTGTATCACCCTATAATTAGGTTGTGGTCCACTAAAATTAAGTGGTAAGTTAACATTTTGAAACATTTATTCTAACATACCTCACATATGCATCTCAATAATCTCTCCCTCACATATCGGTTTAATCTGCTCCCCTTAGCTCAAGTATCTTTCTATATGATAAGATCCTCGGAGACAACCCTAGCAAAGTAGGAGCAACCATAGCTTTGTGCAAGTACGTAATCATCTCTACATGACAATGTAAAAGAATTATTTGCTTTCATTTTCTTATGACAAAAAAGTTGAGTTAGGATGACATGAGTTTTGAACTTATTAAATCTTTCATTAGCATGGAAGAGGCAAGTCAAAATTTGAGCAATTAATCCAAGTATGGAATTGTTTGCACCTACCGATTTAGGCAACTTAATTTAGGTCATGTGACTAATCCACGTAGAAGTTCGATCTTTAGCTAGTAAGCCGGCTACTACAACTTTATTTTCAATTTTCATATATTTTATGCTTTTTTACTAAAGAGGGTATATAGAAGCATATTTAGAGAGCATAAAGCAATCATGGTGAGTATATAACTAATGTAGTGGATGCATGAACCCTCTTGAGAGGTTGTGAGTACCGTTGACTCTCCATATCGCAGGCAAATAATTTTTTAAGGATAATCCCACCAAAAATCCTAATATCCCCCAAATTTTTATTCATTTTCTATACTAATGACCCAAAATACCTTCCATCCGAATTACCATTAATAACTTCGGCATGACAACGTGCATGGTTGTTGAAATGCCGTAGCTACGATCTTGGCCAATGTGGTAGCGTGCATTTATCATCACGTCAAATATGTTTGCTTGATGTTGCCCACAAAAGCTCTCACATCAAATTTTTAATGGTCATTGTAGATTGAACTTTAACGAGAGGTATCGTTGACTCAATGGTATAAGTTTAGGGTATTAGTGAGACAAAAAAAGTTTAGAGTATTGTACGATTTTTTGTGAAATCATTCCTTTTTGTTTAATGTAAGTAGAGCTATTAAACTCTTCTAACATAAATGAGACCCATCAAAGACATTTTTTACAAACAATCGAATTAATTTTGTCTGTATCATCCTATAATTAGGTTTCTAATCCACTAAAATTAGCTGGCAAGTTAACATTTTGAAACTTTTATTCTAACATATCTTACACATGCATCTCAACAATCTTTCCCTCACACATCAGTTTAATGATAGCTTTACTCCTCTTTAGCTCAAGTATTCTTCTGTATGATGTGGTCCTAGAGGAGCAACCATAGCTTTGCACAAGTATGTAATCATCTCTACCTAATGAAGAAGTTGAGTTAGGATGAGATGAGTTTTGAACTTACTAAATCTTTCGTTAGTGTGGAAGAGACAAGTCAAAATTTGAGCAATTAATCCAAGCATAGAATCGTTTTGCGCATAGTGATTTTGGCAACTTAATGTATGTTGCACAACTCCACTAATAGAACTTTATTTTCACATTTTATATTATCTATGTTTTTTTTTCCTAGGGAGGGTCTTTAGAAGCAGATTTAGAGAGTATGAAGCAGTCACGGTAAGTATATAAGAGCGGATGCACAAACCCTCTTAACAGGTTGTGGGCATCGTTCACTCCCCATTTACCATGCAAATATTTTTTTTAAAATAATCCGACCAAAAATCCTAGTATCCCATATTTTTGTTCATTTTTCCAATGTCTTAACCTTACCTCAATAATCTAAAAGTACCTTTCATCCATGTGACCATTAAAAATTCGACATGATAGTTAGCATGGCTGTTGAAAATTTGACCTAGCTAATCTCTTAGTCAACGTGGCGGCGTGCGGTCCATTATCACGTCAAATCTGTTTGCCTAATGTTGTCCACAAAAGCTACCACATCAAAATCTTAATAGCCATTGTCGATTGAAGTTTAATGGAAGGTAATTTTGAAACGCTAGTATAAGTTTGCAGTATTAGTGAGATATAAAAAATAAATAATAAAAATTGGAGTATTTGTATCCCACAAGAAATAGGATAATCCTTTTTATTTCATGTAAGCAAAGCTATTAGACCTCTTCTAACAGAAAATCAGACACGTCAAAGACCTTTCTTACAGACAATCGAATTATTTTGGTATGTATTGTCATATAATTAAGATTGTGGTCCACTAAATTTAGGTGGTAAGTTAACATTTTGAAACTTTTTCCTAACATAACTTACATGTATATGTCAACAATCTCTTCATCACGTGTCAGCTCAATGTTAAATCTACTCCCCATTAACTCAAGTATCCTTATGCATCGACAAGTTTCCAACTAATTACACAACACCAATTTTCTATCGTAAGACTTTTTACTAACATCTCAATAATTTCTCCCCATACGTCAATTCGGTGTTAAGTTTGTTCTCTCTTAATTCAAATATCTTTCTATGTCAACATGTCTCAACTTGAATTTCTAATGCTTACCTTCATTCTAATCTCTTTCTCCAAGATGAACCTTCAAGACCTCATTGCTACATCATAATGCCCACTTTCAACCAGATCTCTTTCACTAGGTCAAACCATAAGGCTACTACACCATAACACTCACTTTCATCTAGTCCATTTCATCAAACTGAATGATAAAGCTATCCAGAAACTACACCGATTGCAAGATCCCTTCCTTGAAACATTGATACACATTAGGAGAGTCACCAATCAACTATTGACATTATTGGGAGGGCATAGTAAAAATCCGATACATACATTCATTCTAGTCTTTCCATGTTAAACCATGAAAACTACCATCAAAACCGCATTGCTACTACACCACAACACCCACTTTCAATCACGTCTTTTTTGTCAGACCAAATCATAAGGCTACTACGCAACAACTCTCGCTTTTAATCCGATCTCTTTCGTTAGACTGAATCATAAGGCCGTTTGAAAATCACATTAATTATAGACTATGTTACTACATCACAACACCCACTTCCAATCAGGTCTTTTGTCAGACCAAACCATAAGGCTACTACACCACAATGCTCACTTTCAATCCAGTCTATTTCACTAGACCAAACCACAAGGTTGTCCGAAACTACATTGATTACAGACAACGTCGTCATATCACAATGCCCACTTTCGAGCTCTCTTTTTGTCAAACTAAACGATAAGGATACTGCACCACAACGCTCATTTTCAATCCGGTCTCTATCGCCAAACTGAATCATAAGGCTGTTCAAAACTGTGTTGATCACAAAATTCCTTTCTTGAGGTATTCACCTAATACAATTACACATTGGGAAGAGTCGCCAATAAAAAATATTCAGTCAAATCCACTTTCACTCAAAGTTGCCCCCTTAATTCGGGCATATTTCTACGTCAAAAGGTTTTCAACTAAGTTATATTAAGTCCATGCCACGTAAGCGCATGCATCTCAACGGATTAATATTTTTAGATGACAGCTATTCTTATAAAATTTAGCAGATCGTTCTCCATCCTAATTCGACATCAGTTTTAGTTTTATTTTTCTAACGAGAAAAACGGACACGCTTATCATTCGATCCGACGGGATTCCAGGTGACTTTTATAGAAGTTGCCCCCCAAATCGCAAAACAGTGATCCGCCGCAAAGCGGGCAGGGAGCTCCACTAATCGGGAGGGTTTTGACCGGTCGCGCCAGCGCGAATGAGAGGGAGCAATTAGTAAAGGGGAGGAGGCCTTGGCGAACGGGGAGGGACAAGTGTCAGGCTGGAGAGGACAAGTGTTGAGCGGCAGGGGTGAACGTGGTCGATGGAGCGGACGGCAGACAACGCGAGACCGACCCTCCTCACGGGTTTAACCCCCTCCTCTTATCTAATTCCATAATTATACCCACCGATTAACCCAAAAATATTTTATTTACTCATTGCATGTATGCATGTATATCGATTACTTGGAGTTTCTTTTTTCTTTCTTTTTTTAACACACTTTTTTTTTTTTTTAATTTTTTTTTTTTTTTTAAACGGGAAAAAAAGGGGTTATCGCTTTAAAGAGCCCCACCTAAATAAAATAACAGCTTCTTTTCTTTCTGGGTTCGGTTTCTTCTGCTACTGCCTGCTGCTTTCTCGGTCTTGGTCTCGCACGAGAGCCGTTTTTGCTTCCTTCTTCTTCTCTTCCGTTCCCAGCTGCTACCGATCTCCGGCATTTACTAGTTTTCCAGTAAGTTTGTGATTTTTTTCATCTTTTTTTTTTCTCAAAAAAAGGAAACCTTTTTTATGGGGGGGGGATTAATTATTTTTTGGGCTGGCATTTTTTGGGTGTGGGAGTCACGAGAGTAAAATGTAGCAACAGTAGAGGATAAAGTGGCATTTTCTGAGGAGGGGGTTGGAGAAATACGTGGGGATTTTTCTGTTTCTCCTACCTACTCGAATTAAAGAGAGAGACGAGAGAGAGAGAAGCCCTTCTTCTCCAGCTCCCCCTTTCTTGTCTTCATCAGTTTGCTTCCCGGTGTATCCTTCGCCGGAATTAGTAACGACCCATTTCGTTTTCTCCTCTGAATTTTCTTTTTCTGGGGGCGTTTTCAGGGGTTCTTCTTGATCTTGAGGAGGTGACTCTGGAGGTGATTCTGGAGCAGATCAGCTCAGCTCTTTCGGCCCCGTTGGTGTTTTGTCTGTAAAAAGCTTTCGGTTCGTGATCTTGTTCTTACCCTTTCATGGTGGACTCCGTAGATTCTGCAGCTTAGTTGCTCTGTTCCTGAGAAGCTGAATTTAACTGCAGAAATTTCTGAACGGCTTTACCTGAAACTGTGGATTATATGGAGGACCCCGGGGGGAAGGAGCTCGGAGCTCAGAGCTCGTGGATCCCGGCGACCCCGGCCAAGCCCATTTTGCCGCGGCCGGCTCCGGTCTGCGCGGACGCGCGAGAGACCGAGGCGAACGGCGAGGACTCGTCGGAATCGGACGAATTCCGCCCGGTTTCGCCCCGATTTGGCGGGCCGGCGGGACCGGTCCATCCAGCAGCTCGGGCCGTGGCGGTGGCGGCGGTAGCGGCGGCGGCGGTGGCGCGGAGACCAAGGGGGAGGCCTCGACGATCTGGCGGCTGCCGGCTTCTACGGCCATGAGGAGACCGCTGGGATGTGGCCGAATCTGTCGGTCTCGGCCGGCCTTGGGGTGGAGAGCGGTCACTTCCAGGGCCTGTTGGCCCTGGTGGATGCTGCGGTATGGGAGGGCCGCCGGACGAACGCCCAAGGAGCTCTTTCATCTCCTTCTCCGATCCACACGGAGCGGTCCGTGGCCGTCTTCGAGCCGCGCGGACTTCAGGGCCGCCGAGCCCGATCCTCCACACCGTCCATGGGTCGATGGAAACCACTGGGCAAGTTTTCCGGGTGAGTTCGACCTGATCTTCTTGGGACTTGCGCGTCCGCTTTTTTCAACCGTCTTAAACTGACACGACATGACACGTCGTTATAATTTGATCTACATGTCAGTGTAACTGACTAAGCCCGACGAATCATGTGGACTCACGTCAGCGCCTGGATCCACTTGCATATGTGCACGTGGATCCATAGGCCCGTCGAGATGTGTTTATTTTTTATGTATGTAATCTTTTATGATCAATCGAAATTGACTTTATTTTATATTCGGTTCAGATACACCACGTCATCACTTGACACGTGAGTCTTGGTCAAATATTCGATACAGTCTAACTTTTTAGAATTTCACATAAGTTTTAGGTATTCAATATAAAATATCACCCGGGCCCACCAACACAGGGTCCCCCAAATCAAACCCTTTATCGATTAAAAGGTGTATTAATATATTAATTAATCGAAATTTGACTTTTTCCATTGTTTAACGATTACCTTAATATCTTGTCGTCCTATGCTTATCCACTAAAATGCTATAACTACGCCATGCTTAACTTTTTGGGTCGTTTCTGGTACGCCAATAGGCTATAACCCCGCCATACTTCTTAACGTATAATATATTTATGCTACCCAGTTCACATGGTACGGTGAAAACATATCCAAGCTAAAGAAAATATAAGTGACGAGCTGATGCAAAAAACGGTTGAGTGAGTGATTCATCTTGACCGTGTATGAGGATGTCGGACTCGAGAAGGTAGAGATTAGTAGTTAGCACGGCAATGACTGAGAAGGACGCGAATATGGAGTCGTGTGGTACTGAAGATGTTTCAGAACCGCAATCTAGTCCTTTCACATGCACTTGCATATTGGTCAGATTGCATCATCTCCATTGATTGCTCGATCTCAAACTTATGCATCGCCATGTCGTGCAGATGGGCTTGCAAATGCTCAAATACATGCATACGACCTGAACTTGCCACCCTCAGCGGCTGAAGATGCAATGTCAAAAGGATCGATCCATTTTGCGCCAATTACCGGAAAAGGCTCTTGAGCAGAAAAGAGAATTGCTTCTCAAATGCCCAGCATATGCATGTATGAGAGGCAGAGGCTTGAGCATAACATGGAGGAGGTGGACAGAGATGTCACCAAGAGGCTTGGACCTGAGAATGGTCAACAAGATAAAGAGCTCCAAGAGCCGGTGATGGGGTCGCCATCTTCTGCTGTTTCCACATTCATGGAGAATCACGACCCTGAGAAGGAGACGCCCAGATCATGAACAAAACTCCACAACAGAAGTCGAGAAGGAAAAAAACACAGGCCAAAGGTAGTGAAAGAGGTAAAGCCGAAAAGGACTCCAAGGTCTACGGCTTCAAAGCCTGCTGATGGGGGAAGACCACGGTTAAGAGAAAATACGTGAGGAGAAAAGGAGTTGAGAAAACACCAGCTTTACCCGAGGAAGGGGCTGAGAACTCCTCCGTTGATCCAAAAGTACGCCAGCCGGCCAAAAGTCCTGTAGGAAGGCCTTGAACTTCGACATCGAAGAACAGCCAATGGAAAAGACACATCATGCGTCAGCATCTGTTTCAGAATCACCAGCACAGGATCTCCAAGAAACTAGAAGTGTTCAGCAGAACGTAGCGAGCAGCTTGCCCAAGAATTTGAGGTCTTTCTAGAAAACAGAAACAAAAGTGAACTTGACTGCAGCACAGATCCAAAGAAGAAAGACTTTCAAGGAGGATCCGAACAGGGCATGGTAGATATGAGTTTTGTCCAAGATAACCATAATCCAGAGCACTCAGATGCTGGTTATGCAAGGAGGATCCTCAACAAGAAAGGCCAATTGACCAGCAACAATGGATGCGAAACCATTGCACAGGTCATCCCAAGAGCCTATCCAGAAGCATGGGGAAAAGTTCAGGAGGCTTCCTACTGCAGCGAGGGCACAACTTTGGTGGGGGAATACGAAGCACAATGTAAGAGGAAATTAGATAATTAGAACTTTCAAAATTTGGCAGCACAAATTTTGTCGGAGCCCAATACAATAGCTTAGAAGCATACATGGCAACATCTTGGGTCCACTTCCCCGGTGATACATAAGAGGAAAAGAACAGAGAAGGTGCAGCAAAATACGGGGACAGCTCACGCTTCCACAGCTAAAGTTACTGACTGGAGCACTCCACCCCAACCCAATTCCTTTTATACAGCTACAACTAGAGAGTTAGGAGCAGAACTCGAGAATAGCCAACATAGTGTCGGATGTCTCCTGGAAATTAATCAAAGAAACAAGACAACCAAAAAGAGATCCAGGGCTCCAACTCGGGTACGAGATTTTGCCTCATTAATCAGGCTCCTACCAGATGATTCCCACAAACAAGCAGAATACAGCTACTCACAGAAATCGCACTCTTGCATAGAAGCCCTTCTAGAGGAGATACAATCGACACTGTCAAGAAAGAAGCGGACTAAGAAGAGACTCTCTTGTTACTTCAGCCTATGGCAGTGCATTGCAAATGCATGGACCACTTATGATGCACAATAGCCAAAGCACTCTAACAGATCATCAGGTACCTAAGCAAAAAGTCACCCATCCTTTGGGTTGGCTGGTCCAATCGTGTTCAAGAGACCCTAATCTATAAACTGATTGATTTCTTATTTCTTGCAGGGGCTCAAACAGAGTTATTGTGGAGACAGATGACTTCTTTAGATGCGATCATCAAACAATTGGAGCACTTAGATATCAACAGAGAGACAGATGGAATTCAAATTCATTAGCATCGTATGAAATGACGAATCACGAGCACAATGCACTTGTTCTCTATAAGAGGGATGGGACTGTCGTGCCTTCGACAATTCATTTGGTCCAATGAAGAAACGACGCCCACGACCAAAAGTTGACCTTGATGAAGAAACCGGCCGAGTGTGGAAGCTTCTTTTGGAAAATATAAATAGTGAAGGTATTGATGGAACAGATGAAGAGAAGGCAAGATGGTGGGAGGAAGAACGGAGAGTCTTCCAGGGGCGTGCAGACTCATTTATCGCACGTATGCATCTTGTTCAAGGTATGTATCTATATTCAAAGGATCCATGTGACCCCAAAAACCAATCTGCCCATTAGGTGGATAATGATCTAGTCCACAGTACTACCAAAATTTAAGATAGCTGATTAAGTTGTTCCTCATCAAAGCCCAACTAATCTATTTCCCCAACTGCCTTGTGAGAGAGAAACAGAGAGCATTATTCACATTAGAGCACAAATGGAACTTACCCTACTGGATCCCCTCATTCTGTGCTGACCTGAGCCATGCGATTAACATGGACCAGGTCTATAACTTGCTAAGCTTCAAAAGCGCCAAGAGATTTCTCCAATGACCTTTTAGATTAAGTGACGACAATACCTACTAAACCCTTTGCTAAATGACATTAAGTGGGAGAATTCGAGAGGATAACAGAGAAGTTGCAAATTCTCTGATAAAGCAGTTAAAGCACGAGTGTTGACTGTAGAAATCACAGTTACCTGTCAAGTAATAGAAGCGGTGCAGCAAATAAGGATTACAAACAGACTATATAAAAAGTTTCCCTTAAAGCAATTGTAATAATTATTCACCAAGTCCATACAAAATTCAAAGCGCTGATACTAACACATGTCGTTCAAGAAGTTCACTGCACTTATGTGACAGCTCACATGTTGTTCAAGAAATTCACTGCACCTATGTGACAGCCCTCAGCCATTACTTATTGACTTCACCAACTGCTTAAAGAAGATAAACATGATGTATCTCTGCAGGTGACAGACGCTTTTCTCCATGGAAAGGATCAGTGGTTGATTCAGTTGTAGGAGTTTTTCTAACTCAAAATGTATCAGACCATCTGTCTAGGTAAATTGGCATTTCTGATACAATATACTTGACATCTTCCTATCTTTCACTGAGAAGGATTCTCTCTCCCATTTTCTTGCTTTTGCAGTTCAGCATTCATGTCAATGGCATCACGTTTTCCCCAAAACCAATCCCCAAAATGTGCTCTGATGAAGGAACTGCAGTAATTATCAATGAACCAGACACGGACATCTTGGAGATGGAGTACCCCTTGAGTGAAAAAGATCTAAACGAAAACAGCGTGTGGCCAGAGCTCAATCACTAACAATGAATATGAGAAGAATGAAACAAAGGAGGTTGTCAACAGCGATAATTTTGTCAGAAGCAAACCTTGTAGCATTAGAATAGCAGATGAGCCAAATGCCAGATGTCAAATTCAAGTACAAGTGTTTCAGAGAAGTTCTCTTCTTTCATTGAAGATATTTCAACGGCTGAAATAACCCAAATAGATGAGGGTCATATCAAAGGAGATGGGAAAGCAGAAAGTTCGTCTCCAAATTCAGTAATATCATCTCAAAGTTCTGTGGACTCGCCACCACCTCAGGCTGCTGAAAGGACAGGATCAAGTTCAGATGTTTTGATGAATACTTTTTTCAAAACCAACAGCTTGGAAGGTTTACAGTCATTTATGCAGCTATTGGATATGGCTGGCTCAAATGTTCCACTAGGGGCGTCTGTTCGTGAAATTGAAGATGTGTCAGTTAACAAGAACATGGAGAATGTAGCGAGTAAATCCAGTGAGATGGAGGATGGTGAGGAAACGCCACAAACAGACACTTCATGTAGAAGATCTGCCTCAAATTTCACAAGCTGTCTGGGATTTTCAGAAGTTGAGTGCCCAAAAAGGTCGTACAAGAAACCAACTCTTCTGAGAGTTCCAAAAATGAGGAGCAAATTATCCAGGATGAAGCAGCAATAAGTTTCGCTATAACAGACAGTAAGACAACAGAGATTTGTGAAGAAACGCATGAGCATTCAGTCAAGAATAATCAACCATGCAACAGCTGTCTAGGAGATAGGCCTGCTGTGGACCGTGAGATTGTACCTGAAGCAGCATGTCAAGGGGAAACCAATAAAATACAGACAAATGTGTACTTCTCAGAACTTTCAGGGGAAAAAGAAAGCACAGGCACAAGGGACATTTCAAAAAGTGCTGATCAAGAATCTGCAGATGCACACCCTTCTAAGCATGGTCTTTCGCTAACTGACGAATCAAACAAGATGAATATAAGAAATACGAAAGGAAAGAGTCGCGGTGCTGGTAAGGAGAAAAAAGAAGATTTCGACTGGGATAGCTTAAGAAGACAGGTGGAATCCGAAGGAAGGAAAAGAGTAAGGACGCCAAACACAATGGACTCTGTGGACTGGGAAGCTGTCAGATGTGCAGATGTCAATGAAATTGCTGATGCCATCAAGGAACGAGGAATGAATAATGTTCTTGCAGGAAGAATCAAGGTACTACACAAAACATTAGTTAAATTACCATTAGTTACACGAAGGAGGCTTCATATGATATCATGAGCCTGGGCAATGTGCAGGATTTCCTCAATCGGCTTGCGAGAGAACATGGAAGCGTTGATCTAGAATGGCTCAGGGATGTTCCACCTGACAAAGCAAAGTATGGTCTAAAACACTTCTGGTTTCATTTGCACATCATGGCAAAATGCATTCATAGACAAGTGTCTTTCTATCAAAGTCAAATGCTTGTTATCTTTTATCATAAACGTGAGTTTCATATGTTTTCCCCAGTAACTGTTATTATAAAGGTACTCTGATGTGAGGCAATGTCGGTTCTTCAGTCATACAAATGGAACTGTCTTTAATCCTCACATCTGGCTTGGGTTTTGTAGAGAATTTCTGCTCAGCATGAGAGGCTTGGGGTTGAAGAGCGTCGAGTGTGTGCGGCTTTTAACACTCCACCACCTTGCTTTTCCAGTAAGTTTAAGCCATAACCAGATAATTCATCATTGTTTTGACAGATGATGTCAGCTAGCTGCCATTGTGAACAGGTAGACACAAATGTTGGACGAATAGCTGTAAGGCTTGGATGGGTACCACTGCAACCATTGCCCGAGTCACTTCAATTGCATCTCTTAGAACTGTATGTATCATCCAGCCACTTATTAACCGATTCGACAAACCTGCTATGCACATACTAATCTATGGGTTTGTACAGCTATCCTGTCTTGGAATCTATTCAACAATATCTATGGCCAAGATTGTGCAAGCTCGATCAGAGAACATTGTAAGGATACTATTTCCTAATTTGGTGCACAGTACTTACTCTAGATGGAATTTACAACAATTAGTAAAGTAACAAAATCTTTGCATGCAGGTATGAGCTGCATTACCAGATGATAACATTTGGAAAGGTATGATATTATTCAGTTCCAGGTTCTCTTTTTTGTTCTCCCCTTTTATGCCACTCCGGATTAAGTATTCAGTTACAGTACCCATGGCAGTTCAGAATGATCAACAGATGTGAAATTAATGCAGGTCTTCTGCACAAAAAGCAAGCCAAATTGCAATGCCTGTCCTATGAGGGGAGAATGCAGACACTTTGCAAGTGCTTTTGCAAGGTATCATCATCACCAGCAATTATGTTCCTGTCCTGTGTGAACACAGCCATATTGAAGTTCCACACAAATAGGACCACTACTTCCAAAATAACTTTGTTTTAGATGCATAAAATTTAAAGCTGAAAAGTATGGCCTAGACAAAAAGTACAGCAATAGATGCACCTACTTAGTTGAAGGAAGATGTTAATTCCTTTCCACATCCAATTATAACTTCTTTTTTCTTTTTTCTTTTTTTTTTTTTTTTTTTGGGGGTGTCACAATTCTAATTAGTTGAGGACCAATTATTGTTTTCTTTTCTTGTGATGATGATACTTCAATAGCAATAGGTAGAGTGAATGTCATTATCACAGTGCTGCAAATTGTACCAGGAAGAACACATGTTTTTCTGTATATTGAGCACTCATATTTTGTGCAGTGCAAGGCTTGCTTTACCCGGGCCAGAGGAAAAGAGCATAGTGAGTGCAATGGGAAGAAATATAGCCAGCCAAAACATTGGCGAGACATTGCCTCTGTCTTTACCATCGGCAAAGGAGAACTTAGAAGAGCAGCAAGAAGCAAGAGCCGGAGCAACTAACTGTCAACCTATTATAGAGGAACCTGCAACCCCAGAACCAGACTGCACTCAGATAGCAGAAAATGATATGGAGGATATGTTTTCAGATGATTTCAACGGCATTCCTACAATCAAACTTAACATGGAAGAGTTCACCCAGAATTTACAGAAGTACATGCAGCACAACATGGACCTTCAAGAAGATGACATGTCAAAAGCTTTAGTTGCTTTAACCCCAGAAGCTGCCTCCATTCCTGTGCCTAAGCTTAAAAATGTGAGCCGGCTACGGACAGAGCACCTAGTGTAAGTCTAAACTCCTTGACCACTCAAGTGACTCACATATGATTCTCATTCTTTGAATGTAATAAAACCTTCCATAGTGGCTAGACATTTTAGTAGACAATGATAATGGCATTTTCTATTTCTGCCCTATAATCTTTCCAAATCAATTCAACCTATTTCAAATAACTGTCAGATATGATATTCCATGAGACCTAGACCAGCCAAGGACATCAAAGTATAAGAGAAAACAAGAGTCTTGATGAGGATAGCCTTAGATCCGGATGGAAGAAAAGTCTCAATTTACTATCGCATCAAGTGAAACGTATATAGGAGTCAAATGGTTCTCTACAATCTTATAGTCTTTGTTTACTGTCTTGCAGGTATGAAATACCAGAGGACACCCTCTTATGCATGGGGTCAGTTAAAATTGCATCGTCTTGGAAATATAACAATGTGCATTTACTTTGTGTTAATGTCATTTTCCCATATGCAGCTGGACAAGCTAGAGGCAGATGATCCATCCAAATACCTCCTTGCAATATGGACACCAGGTGAGTAAAAATAATAAACAAGCTTAAAGAGTCCAAGTTCATGACATTTTGACGGCTGTTTGCAGTGATATCAACAATAAAAAATAGAAAATTTTGGGCCAAGTTGACTCTAGTGTATTTTTTTGGGTGTTTGAAATGGTTTCATAATCAGGTGAAACAGCTTCTTCTGTTCAACCACCTGAACATAGGTGCAATTCCCAAGAGTTTGGCACGCTTTGCAAAGAAATAACTTGTGTGTCGTGTAACAGTATAAGAGAGGCAAATTCGCAGACTGTTCGTGGGACATTTCTGGTTAGAATAGCCATAATCTCAGTATCTATTCTGTACATAGCAGTATCTCACTTAATGAAATCCATCTGATTGGAGTATACCTGATTAAGCAGATACCATGCCGTACAGCAATGAGGGGGAGTTTTCCACTAAATGGCACATATTTTCAAGTTAACGAGGTCAATTATGCTCTGATGTCTACATTACTGAACACCTTCCCTTAAGGTCATGCTAACAGTGACTGCTATAACGCAGGTATTTGCTGACCATGAGACAAGTATAAATCCTATAGATGTTCCTAGGAGTTTGTTGTGGAAACTTCAAAGGAGGACTGTGTACTTTGGAACCTCTATACCGACAATATTCAAGGGTAAACAATGAAAAACAATTGCTGAGTACCACAATGTCTTAATGGCTTCTAAAAGCTGGTCTTTGTATTATAGGTTTGTCAACAGAAGGCATTCAGCACTGCTTCTGGAGAGGTATGTAAATGGCCAATCCACTTTTTACGATATTGTGTTAATTATTATATTTAATTAACTGCTTTCTTGGATCTTTAATGAATATGCAGAACTCTCAGATTTAGGAAGAAAAAAGTGCACTTATTTTTGCTTCAATCTTAAAGGCATCTGAAATCAGTAGACCAAAGAAGTCAGTTTTACATAAGGCAATTAGCGGCAGGGCGCACAAGACTCTGAATAGTGTCTGACTAATCAGGCCAAAGCATGACTAGCAATGGTTTCTGATGGCTAGCTGACAATATTTTCTATTTCTACTATAATAGGTGAAAGGCAACAATATGCATCATCATCTCTATAGCCTCTACAAAGAATTATATGATCATTATCATAGATGATTCTATATTCACACAGTCAAGTATCGCTTTAAGTGATCTGAAGACCTGATCCTGACAGGGTTTAGGAATGCCATCCTCTAAACCTCCGATTCCCCACTCACCCTGCATCCCCATCCCCATCCCCATCTTTGCAGTCATATCTCCTTGCGCCTCCATTACAGTATACCGTGACTTAGTAAGCTCCTTTGGAACTCACACCCAGCTTCAATATTTTAGATGCTTTAGACATCCAAAAAAATCTAAGAAATAATTGCCAGTGTTGGCTATATGATAGTTAGTAAGTATGACAACTGGAGTTCTCATCCTTTCAAATCAGCTTCAATATTTAAGATGCTTTAGACATCTAATAGAACTCTCAGAAAAAATTGTCAGCGTTGTCTATATAATTGTTAGTAAATGTGACAACTTGAGTTCTCATCTTTTCAGATCATGTGTTCCTATGAAATGGAGTCATATACACGATCAACTGGCTGCCTATTTGAGATTAGCAGTGTCTTCACCAAGGGCTTCCTAAAGCCTTGTGAAGCATTTAGTCTGTTAAATCTTTCTAAGTGCTTCATTTCCAAATGTCTCTTCCAGAGAATCTAGGTCTACATAGGTTTAGTGTCTATTTAATGTTTCTTACGCAGCCAACAAAGAACATATGAGAAGAAAATCAACGTTGAAACATGATGCAATGCAGAATCATGACAATGCCCAGTAGGATGGCTGAAAAAGTGATCCTCTCTATAAGTGGAAAAAGTCGAGAAGATGCTCAATCAGCTCTGGAATGTCGAGCATCTCTGGCAATAAATATGTCTTGGAAAATGGATATATCAAGAATGACACGAGCTCTCATGTCCTCAAATAAATTGACTGGAGTTCCTTCACTCCAGACGAAATAATGCATCCTAAGGGGTTGGAGCTGCCTAGACCAGAGATTCTTTACTTCGTAATATATCCAAGGCGAATAGTGCATACTGACAAAATACTTCGTAGGCAATGCCAATTAGGCATAAACGTCTTGTTCTATGAGCATCTTCCATGCAATCATGTGCATTGGAAGAAAATGCTACAATAGCAATTAACTGCTGTGCTGACAAGGAATTTGCAATTTGCAGGATTTGTTTGTGTGCGGGGATTTGATAGGAAAACACGGGCACCCCGTCCATTGATGGCCAGGCTGCACTTTCCGGCTAGTAAGTTACCTAAGAACAAAGGAAAGAAGGACGATGGTCAATAATGCACACTATATCGGGTGCCGGCAAGAGCAGATCAATAACCATGTTAGGCGAAGCATTTGAGGAACCATGCCTTGGATAGCGAATTCCAGCAACCGTGCAAACCATGGCCAGAAGTTCCGCAAAGCAGAGATTTTAGGGATTAATGAGGTTGTTGTAGTTACTCATCTCGTGCTCGTGTTTGAGCCATTCTTTCATGTCAGTATACAACTCTGGAAGCTTTGGACTATGGAAGATTTTTCACAGGGCTTTATGCAAAAGCGGGGAGATAGTTTTAAGCTATAGAATTCCAGCTACAGTGTACAGAAGCATTGCTTGAGAGAGAAGCTGGCCGCTTGTACTTTCAAAGGCTGTGAGGTCCATTTAGGAAGTATCCCATCACACATCTCTCCATCCTCTTCACATGAAAGCTCATTTACTAATCATATATTATCACAAGAATGGTGAAAGAAATTAAAAAAAAAAAAAAAGGTAGAAGTATATACCCTCAAACAAGTACGCAGGGGACAATTTGTGCGGGGTAAAAAGGCCGGTAAGAAATTCGTCACTTACAATTCCCGTCTAGCAAAAGCCTCGCCCTGGATGCGTGCTTACTGATTAAGCCCATCTTCATCATTGCCGTATGCACTTGTGCCTACTTTTCGGAAGCCTCTGCGAACAAAACACACATCAGAATAACACTCATGACCCTACATTTCCTACACTAACATAAATTAGGATGTCGCACTGAGCCCGCGAGTGTTTCATAAGCGTGAAGTACGCTGCCGTGCCTTCGCCATTCACCCCCACTGGCATTGCACAACTACTAGGAGTAATTAGACCCGAGATGTAAGAAACATCTTAGGAGTTTAGAATTTTTTTTTTCTATCACACAACTAGATCTTCTCATGTGCCTTTCGTCGAATTCCCTCGAAGAAGAAAAAAATATCAGCAACAGAATAGAATCTCACTGTAAATACCCGGACCGTGTACTTATCTTACCGAGGGAAACATTGAGACACGGTGTAATGTCTACACTGCAAATACAGATTAGAAAACCAAGCCCGTCCGAACAATCAAACAGATAAAACTAGAAGCTGCCTCGAAATGGATGAACTATCTTCATCCAACCAATTCACCTGGAGAAAAATGCCAGATCCCAACATGAATCCACATCGACCGAGTACCGGTAGATCTTGCGCGTCATAGATCGATCTAAAGCGTAGTCATGGCCGCGTGACAGACATTATAGAACGGCGGAAATCAGTCGCGCGACGAGGCGAAACAAGCAGGAAAGAAGAATCCAGGCATTCGACACAACCTCGATTTCGCGATTAAGCTCCCGATCTCGACACGAATCGAATCGCCCCGAGCCGAGACGTATCGTTTCGACCTCGACGATTCAACGACCAGTCGAATCCGAGCGTGCGCAAGATCGCAGATTCGGAAGCTTACCGGATCCGGAAGACGAATCGCGGCGGCCGGCGGCGGATGGAGGAACCGCTCGCCGGAAGAGTCGCCGGAGGCGGCGCGCTCCGCGATGTTTCTCCCATTTTTCCGATCTTTCCTCGCGATTTTTGGTTTTTCGCGGCCGAGCGCGCTCGAAATGGCGCGAAACGGGAATCCGGGGCTTTAAGTACGGCGCCCCGAATTTTTTTTTTTTTTTTAAGCACTTTACCGAGCAGGGCGTGCTGAAAGAGAGAGAGAGAGAGATGGACTTTGAAATTGCTTTCATATATTATATATAATTTACAAGTGAGGCTCTTTTATGTTCCCAAGAAAATTAATTAGAAAATGATCACTCATGTTGCTTGTGGAAATAAATTAATCGACCATGTATTTATCTCTTTGAAAATGTTTAAACATGAAATGTTGTCGATGATAAAAATATTTTTCATTGACTAATTGTCTTGAGTTATACAAGCGATCATTTTTAGAAAATTATTTTACTAATCATTCATTATCTGCAAAAACAAATGAAGCGAATCATGCTTCGCGAAGATTTATCATACACCATTAACGTTTTTTCCTTTCTTTGATGGATGGGCACATCGAAGTTGAACGGCCCCTCTTTTTCCATTATATATCTTACCAGGAAAAGCAGTTTTCAAAATAGTTCTCTCTTGAGATGATTTTTTTCCAAAACAGACTAATCTTATATTTAAAACACATATATACAAAATTTCCACGAATTACGTCAACCTCATGTCTTGATAGCTATACAGCTCTTGCCAGTAGAGGGGAGCACAGTTAATTTATCCTACCGACCCTTTTTTCTAAAATAATCTTATATTGAAAAAACATATAAATGGCTTAAGAACATGTATTGAAACTAATTTTTTAATAAGTGTGTTTTATTGCAAGCTAAAGTAGAATTTAACAAGTCCCTCCCCTCCCTCTCCCTCCCTTTCTTGACTTTAGCCTTTTTTTTTTTCTCTTTAACTTTTGGAGAAGAGGGATTTGACCTAAATCTCTCCCTCCCTCTCTCATTGTTTTTCCTTTTATCTCCTCTTGTTCCTTTCCTTAGATCTAGTTTTTGTTCTAGAAGCCTTGCTATCCTAATCTTTTGTTTGTGAGTTTTCTCTCTAATCTAATTTTAGATTTGGGAGTTTTAATAAATAAGCATTCTTCCTTTAGTTTTAATGGTGTTCGCCGTAATTTTGGTGCAAAACCTGTGCTCATCCAACTTGCTGTTGTTGAAAGCTTTTATGTTTCGCACTTGCCAGAGGATTTGCTCCCACGGGTGTCAAATATGAGCTCATTTAACATGTTTATGTTTTCTTTGGGTGATGATCGTGTTAGGGTTGCCAAACCTAGATGCATACCACGCCAAAGGTAAAGCAATAACCACATTTAAAGATCTCAATGTGTGATCATCACAAATGATGACGTGTGATTGATAATTGACCACTGATCATTTTGCTTTAATGCAATCACATATTTGTTTATGAAGGATAAGAATACGATTATATTTAGCAATGCTCTAATGATATACCTTGATTTCCTAGTTTGCATTGGAGCTCCCAGGCCAGCCTTATTATGGCGACCTTCAAAATTTCCCATAGATATTTTCATGTATTATTTTGATAATAAATGGAAATTTCTTTTGACAAAAAAAAGAGTAAAACTTAACAAAATATGACAAATGCTGTTTCTTAGGCATAATATATATATGCACAAAATTTTAGACATGATGATATCTTGATAAAATGAAATTGCACTCAAAGTATCAAATGAAATTCGAAATATCATAAATAAATTAAATATCGAATAATAAAAAGGTACGTATCCTATTTTACGTCGTTTTCTATCGAGATTAATGTAGTTCATTGTGTTTTTTGTTCCCGGTACTAAAGCTTCAGTTTTTTTTTTTTTTTTCCTTTTTCGTTTGAAAAGGTTAGGCTTTTCTTGGATTTTGCCAATAAGAACGTGACTTGTGTTTTCGAATTGACGAACTCAACACTCCAACCTCCAACTCAGCAATCAGCATACTAATTATTAAATCTAATTAAAGGATAATCTTGGATTGATAAAAAAAAAAAAAAAAAAAAAAAAGTACACAGGCGATACTGGCTTTGAGGTAAGAATACATGTACCATGGGCGTCATTATATCTTAAAAAAATCTGTAAAATTTAAAGTTGTCGAGATTTTATATATATATATATATATATATAACCAATACTCATTAAAATAACTGGGACGATTATTATATTAACGAGAAGACTGTAGCTAATTATCCAATTTTAGATGATGATCGTGTTTAAGATTCAATTAATTAACTAATAATCGTGCTAATTTTGGTGTTATGAATCAAAATTAAAACGATATAAATTTACCAATTATGAAGATATGATAGGTTCTTGTATAGGTTACATATTTATTGATGATCTATGTATCTTCATGTTTGATATACAATTAATAAAGAAAAAGTACTAATATCAAGATAATTAACCAATGATTATTAACTAATAATATTGTAGTAAATATGTCAATGACAGAATTACATGTTAATCTTAACTATAATATTATCTATTTTTATTTATAATTAACATTATCTTACATCAATAGAGGATACAAGATGTAACATATGACCATTTCGAGATTAACTAATGTTGTTGCCATTGAGAGTAAGCAATTTTAGATTCTGTATAGATTATATCCAAGACCTACCCACTAGAACAAGTTCATTATGTTTTTAACCTAGAACCTAACATTCTTGGGACTTGGAATCTACTCTATCACGTGTTCCAAAGTCAATTTCAGGTTATATTTTATTATTAATTGAGCAATTACAATGAATCATTATTTTTAGGATTAATATCACAAAACAAATCATAAATTGGTACATATGTGATAAATTTACCCTATATTAGTTTCTACTGAATTTTACTATCAAATTGCAATGTTAGATGACATGTAACAGTCGATTGGTGTACTAATTTGGGATTTTACTCTTCATTTATACAATTGTACCAATTTTGTATTTTTTGTGGTATTATTCCAATTTAACGAAAGGTATATTTGCGACAAATGTACTAGTTTATGGTTTCTAGAGTTAAAAAAATTAGTTTTGGATAAATTTATTATAGGTGTACCGATTTAGGATTTATTGTGGTAATTTAGGATAAATTTATCATAGGTATACTAGTTCATGGATTTTTGTGATAAAAAAATAATTTTTGGTAAATTTGTTATATGTATATTAATTTAGGGTTTTTCGTGGTATTAATTGTTACTTTTAATGATCGACATCCATTGACTATAACTTATATTTAGACACATGAAGCATAAGAAACATTAACAATGTAAAAGTCTTAGCCATAAAATAATAGTTAAGACTAGCGATGTCATGAATTACCGTAGAATTTGGAAACATAGATCAAGAAAAACACAAAAACTTATTTCATGTTTTAGATTCCATGTTCCATTTACCTATACCGAAGAACTTATCCAGTGAAATAGGTTTCCTAATGTTTTGAATCTATAACCCACCTTACATATCTTAGAATCTAGAACCGAACATGTTCCCTTTGGTCCATTTTTTTTTTTTTCAAATCTTATCCTAAAATCATACTCACTCCTAATCACCATAATAAGCATTACACGACCCTATTGTCCATGGCTATTGCAATTGTTGTTAAAAACTCATGATGTAATGTCAATGTTAAAATTATGACCATTGAAAAAAAAAAAAACATATAAATGTTACAATCAAACTTTATCAGAAAGTCATTTAACACTTTCACCATCGCAAATGTTCTTTTGAATATTTTAGGATGCATTTATTTTGCAAAAATGAATTATTAAAAAAAGATCGTTTATATCATTTACAAAAATGAACGAATAGAAAAAGTTTCATCATCAAAGAAAACATTTAGGTATAAATTATTATCGGTAATAAACATATTCTTTATTGATGAATTCTATTAAATGATATAAATGATCATTTATAGTAAAATCATTTTTAAATTACTTATTTTCTACAAAAAAAAAAAAAAAAACAGAGCTTTGGGGTATGTATATTTCATGAAAAATTAATGATCTACGAGATATTTTTCCGGAAATGATCGATGAATGAATAATAAATATTTTCCTCGCTCGCAAAAGTGTCTTGATGTAAAATTAATGATTTTTGAAATATTCTTCCAAAAAATAATTATTTGCACAGCTTACAAAATGCCTGATGTAAATTGTCTCTGATAAATATAAATAATTTTACTGGATAATTATCTCGAGCGGCACGAGCTACCGTAACCTATTTGTAAAATTATTAATTTTTCGTGAAATGAATAGGATGTTAATCTTCCCCGCGTTTCAGCCATTGGGAGGATTGTCGGCGTTGGCAGTCCTTCTCACTCGATTATTTTATTAGATTTTAGAGGGAGCAGGAAATGAGCAACCGCCCCCAAGTAGGGCGACAGAGGAAATACCTGAGGCCTTGCTGCTGCTGACACGTAAGGCGGCTTAAGAGCCCCGGGCGTCCCCCATTTTGCTAGCTGGGGGCGGGTAATGAGGAGCATATTTGACTTTCTTTCCCATCGGTATCGCACGTATCCAACTTAGAAATCGCCTCCTCTCTCATTGGCCAGTCCGCTTGCCTTCCTCGCTAAGCAATTTCACTAATCCTGAGAAGGACATGCGGACACGGTTTTAAATTTACATTTTAATAATAGCAAGCGATGCCCACCACAAAAAAATAATTAAGTTAGGATTATCCATTTTGCATGTACTCCAAATTATTTTTCACGTCACGAGAAATTTGAAAACTAGTAATATTCGTAACACGCGCCGCACCAATCAAATTGCATCGAAGTAATTCCTGTGTCACAAAAAATTAAGAATTTTGGTAGATTTACAATACTTGAGAGAGTTGTCAGGGCAAAAATTAAGCAAATTTCTCAATCCAATATTTCGTTGATTTGGTATTTTATGTGATATTGAAATAAATTCTAAGTAAATGTGACGGTAGCTACTAGTTTTGGAGTTATATGATGAGAAAATTCATTTGGGATCAATATAACGTGTATCTACTTAGAGCTATTCTTGTGATACAAAATTAGTTAAAGATAAATGCGATACATGTACAATTGACTAGTTTGGGATTCTTTATGGTATTAGCCTTAATAAACAAACGCGTAACGAGCTTATTTCTAAAATTAATCAAACATAAATTTATTCTCAGTGGATTTAACTAATATATTAGAACGCCCCTGTCCAGAGTACGAATCGCCATCTGGAAAAAAGGAAAAAGAGATGTAAAAAATAAATAGAAAAAACAAAAAGAAAAACCCATGGACAAAAATATCTTCTCCTGCGCCCACCTCTGCGACACAACACCACAAGAAAAAAAATATCTAAAGAAAGCAAAGAAAACGCGACGCAAATCTTAACGGGCGTAACTACCAGGAAGCTTTCCCCCAGGATTCAGCTCCAGGTCGGTGCCCCTCTCCCTCTGTCTCCGTCTCCCCTATTCAATTCGGAAGCAACGCAACACGCGAAAACCGGAAGCCCCACCACCCCAAATGGACCGATCCGTCGCTCTCAGCCGTCGATTCCCGCGCAGCGACCCTTCACCGCCTTACTGTTTCTCCTGGGATTTTTCTCGAGCATCTTGTCGGCATAAGCGCCCCCCTCCAAAACCCATATAAGCTCCCTGCACCTCCGCTCGCCAACCATTTTACCCATTTTGTCGCTCAGTCTCTCTCTGTTTCCGTCTCTGTCTCTCTCTCTAGTGCTTCTCGCTGAGAGAGGTGAAGAATTCGATGAACCCAGAAGAGGAGCGATCCCCGAAATCTCCTCCCGGTTCTTCTGACCGCGGGAGAGGTAAACGCAAGGCTCCTGCCGGTGCCGGGTCGTCTTCTTCGGCCGCGTTGCAGTCCGAAACGCCGTCGTTCGTGATGGGTTCGGAGGCATTGCCTTCTGGGTCGTTCTTCGATATGGAGAGCATTGGCCTCTCCGGGTCTCCTTTGCCTCTCATGGGGTTCGAGGCGTTCTCTCCTCTGAACACGTCCTCGTCGTTCGACTTGTTTTTCGAGGTGAAACCGGAACCTGTTCTCGAAACGACCCATCCTCTCGGGCATCCGTCTGGTGCTGGTGTAGCGGAAACAGAGGAGGCAGGATTTCCGGCGAGAGGCGGTGACATGGAGACTACTGTCGGTGCTCCTCAGCCTCTGGAGCGCCTACAGGGTACTCCAGTCCCACCGTTTCTTTCGAAGACCTTCGATTTGGTCGATGACCGATCGTTGGATCCAATCATATCGTGGGGTCGAGCGGCGAGAGCTTCGTGGTGTGGGACCCTGTTGAATTTGCCAGGAGTGTACTCCCAAGGAACTTCAAGCACGGCAATTTTTCCAGTTTTGTTCGGCAGCTAAATACTTATGTGGGTATTTGCTGGAACACGGCCTTCATTGGCTGCTGTTCCCTTTCTGTAAATGCTTTTTTTTTCCCTCTGCCTCTTTTTGCTTTTATATTTTGATGTATTTCTTTTTTCATTTTTGCTGCACCGCTGTGCCTTTTCCTTTGTTTCCTGCTTGACTTTGTTGTAAATCAGGTTCGGCACATGTTTAGTTGTAGTTCAACTGTATAAAGGGGGCATAATGGAGGCATTCTTGATGCTGTAATCTGTAGCGAGAGCTTGTAAATGACTTTGAAATTAATGAGTAATTTGTTTACATATGTTTCTGATTCTTTAATCCTCTGATGTCAGTTCTTTTTTACAGATTATGTTAACTTATCCCAGGTCTTTTCAACGAGTCGCAATTCTTGTCCACGTGCTGTTTTATTTGATCGTATTTCCTTTAGACTTTCCCCCTCAGGTTTGGTGCTAGTTTTAGGTGCTTCTAGACATGAAAAATAAGCTTCTTTCTTCACTCATCCTTAAGTTCGAGGCTGGTTTTCTGTCTTGCTACTCCTGATGAAAGAATGTCTCCCACAAGTTTTCTCCGCAGCCGGGATTTCATTCATCTCCTGCAGGTAGAAATTCTCAGGTTTTGGTATATTGTTGGTAACCAGTCAATGTATAGGTTCCCATGATGGGTTATATTTTATTCCTTATGCAGATTATCCAGCTAAAAGATTTTCTATGTACCCAAGTGCAGCTTCTTTTGTTTATGAAGACTGTTCATTTTTGGCTTGTATGCATGAATGATACGTGCTAATCTTTCAGACTATAATTTCTCCTTTTGGTCTTTTGGTGATTTTTACAAAATTCCATTCCCTATTCATTCTTAGACTTTCATATAATGTGTTCAGGGGTTCCGCAAGATCGACACTGATAGATGGGAGTTTGCTAATGAAGCTTTTCAGAGAGGGAAGAAGCAACTTCTAAAGAACATTCAAAGACGTAAGTCGCCTCAGACACAGCAGATTGGAAGCTACTTTGGACCTTCCAGTGAAGCAGTGAATCCTGGGTTGGAAGCTGAAGTGGAGATGTTAAAGAAGGAGAAGAGTATGTTGATGCAGGAGGTAGTTGAACTGCAGCAGCAGCACTGTGGAACAGCTCAACATGCAGAAGCATTACATCAGAGACTTCAAGCTGCTGAGCAAAGACAAAAGCAGATGGTTTCATTCATGGCAAAATTGCTTCAAAACCCATCCTTTGTAGCGCTTGAGGGAAAAGAAGGAACAGAGAGAAATCAGTTCTTCAAGGGTGAGGAGGAAGTTTCTCAAGCATCATCAGCCAGAGGATGTTGAAGCAGTCCCCTCCAGGGAAGGGCAGATGGTCAAGCACAGACATGACACGGGGACTCTTGGTTCATCTTCTGGATCTCCTATTTTGAATCCTATTCCTGTTGAAAACCCTAGACATCTCCCTGAAGTTTCAACTGGCACAGGTTTAGGTGAAGAGAAGATTCCGCCTCAAGTTGAGGATGTCCTGTCAAGAGAAACAAGGATGCCACATGATATAGCATCTATACAGGGCTATCTCAAAACTCGGGATCTGCTTAGAGAGGGGTCATCAAGCTTGGGAGCTGATCCCCAACTCAAGGGGAAGAGTGTCAGTGAGAGCCCAGGGCAAGAGTTCACTCCTCATTACTTTGTCTCTTTCCCAGAGGAATCGGCAGAGATGAAGGACTTTCCAGATTTCTCATCAGGGTTCGAAAGCATGATTAAGCAAGAGGAGGTATGGGGCATGGGTTTTGACGTGAGTGCTGGTATGTCTAGTTCTAGTGGTGTGGAATGGGGTAATCTTGCTCAATATGATGCACTGGAAGTGGGAGTTACTGGTGGGCTATCTGATATATGGGATTTAAGATCAATGCAAGCATCTGGGCGTTCAGACATTGATAAGTGGCCGGCTGATGAATCAACCCGTGATGAGCATGAGGGTCAAGCTGGCCAGCATAAAGATGATATACATAGGGAAATGGATCCATAGGTTGCCCTTTATGTTGCCAATTGATGATTATATGGATTTTAGATTTTAGTAATTGTTAGTTGATGGCGTCTATGCTTCTAGATGAAAAGTATAGACACTCATTGATTAGTTAAAGCTTCCATTCTTGATTGATTCGAGTCTTGGTTCTCAGCAAGGTTTCTGGTTCAGCTGATTCTCTAATACAAGTTTACGTCCTTATGAGTTGCGCTAGAGTTGCAGGGCTTTCCTTGGCTCACAATGTCCTTTTCTTTTGAGTTGTGAAATTGCAGGTACCTGACCTTGGATGGAGATGGACGCTTCCATGGGACTTTGGTTGCTTTTCTGAACCTGGACTGCACCATAATAGTTCACAAACTTGGTGAGTTGATCCTCTTCATGCCACTTGATCCTTTGCCCTTATTTACGATACCAGTCTTTCATGGTGATATGACATTCTAACACCCCTTTTTCACCCATTCAAATTTGATCACGGAGGCAATTTTATCAACTGGGCACATTGATACAAGTGTTCACAGTACTTTCACGTGACACGAGATGGTTGCTCTTTCTAGGTCTATCCGTATTGATAGGCTCTGCAATAGTCCATTGCGGTGATTGCAAAAGCCTCATATCAGACATTTCATATCTGAAATGCTTTTCCCTGGATAGGCAACTGAAATGAGATGGAAGACAAAGCATAGGGAGATACTGAGATTAGCTAACCGAATGGAGCATTTGTTCAGCCATAACAGAGAATGCTGGCTTGGCCAATATGTTATCTGATCAAACATTCCTGAAGTCGATGAAGACTAGATAGGATGTAGTAACCAGGAAGTCATGTTAGCTGATACATCATCGAAACTTACTGAATGGAAGTTGGCTCTAGGGAATCAGACAGGTGACAAACTGAATAGATAGCTCTTCAAAAGGTTGCAGAATTATATATATCCAACCGTGTCTTATGAACCCATTAGCTTACTGCATATGCAGAAAACCATCTGAAGTTACGATTCTCGCCAATTCAAAGGGACTATCAGTTGGTTTTTTGGTTGGCAATGACATAATATGAGATCCAAACCGAGATCCTATCAGACAGATGTTTGTGAGGTTAACATAGTATAGAGAAGAGATTCTATCGTGCCCCAACTTGCTATCATGACCTGCTAACTATAGATCAAACTTTTGGAGTCCACTCTTGTAATTTGAACGGGACAATGTTGGACCCACTACAGAGGAAATCATTGTAGGAACATTTCTTTACTTGGGAACTATTCAAAGTTTGTTTGGGAAAGTATCTTTACTGCTAGGATGGTTGTCACATGGAAAGAAAAGGAAGGTTGGCTTCTGAAGCTAGTTTGTAACTTTCGCTTGACTTCTACTGTCTCGCAGAGTTACTATTAGAAGTAATTATTTTTATATGCTGTGTTTTTCTTGAATTATTTTGGCCAGGAAGCGCTTTGTTCTGCATTCTATTCTTCCTAAATTCCCTACTAACATACGAATTAACAGAAAGCCTCCATGCTTCCTGTGATTCTTTCTTATACTGAACTCGTTTTGTGAGCTTATGTGAGCAAGCTCGTATGCTCGTGTGCAGGTTCGGATGAAGGTGAGCTTCAATCTATACAGATCTCTTTATCAGAATCTGTGTCATGGTGCATGTGCAACTGCATCAACGAAGATCATCCCTATTTGGTCCACCTTTGAGCATGGCACTTTACTCGCCCACCATCCTTTTGATACATATTTTTCGTGTAGCTTGATGGAGAGTGAAAAACGCAGTCTGCGTGCATACTCACTATATTCAATATGAAGTTATTTGGACTTGCCTTCTAACCGATCGACTTGTAGTTGATTCCTGAGTCAGTTATAAAGCTATTGACGGTGATGGTGGTGTGTTACTTCTAATCTCTTCTCGGAGCACTGTTAGATCAGGTGGGTCTCAGGCTCACTTATTTGATAAAAAAACTTTTGTTTTCATTTAGAACTAACAAAAGCACATGACACATTTTTAGTTTATTTCTTTAAACATTTCTTAATTTAAAACAATTTTTGATTGCGGCTTATACTAATTGTTCGTTTATATTCTTTTTTTTTTTTAAATAACGTTTACCATGTTTAGTTATTAATTATATTTTTCTTGTATTTTATTAGTCCATTATACTCTTTTACTCATAAACTATATAATCCTAACAAATATCAATTAATCAAAATAAACAAAAGAAACGCATGTTAATATAAATATGCAATATGAAAAAGGTATGGATATACAATATAATATCTGCCATGTACATATTTAAAGGACAAGATAAAAAGAAGAAAATTAAAGTATCACGATTGTATGAATTTAAGTGCAACAAATTAGAACCAAGATGAAGACAAGCATTTTGTTAATTCCATAGACTTATTACTTACGAGACAAGTTTTAAATTAGAAAAACACAATTTTATAAGTGAATCTAAGAAAAGTTTTGAGGAATTTCGATCAATTTCGTTATAAAGAAGAAAAAAAAATGCACATTCTTGAATAGAAGGGATTTGAGCCTTTTGGGATGAAAATTTTCCTCCACTAATATGATATTGTGAGAAAGTTCCAAATAAGAATCCGAAATACTTTCATTTTCTTAAATAAGGACCGGATGAACTTTTTATGTCAAATAAAGAATACGACATGACCATGATTATTTCAAATAGAGCATTGAAATGGCTATAGTTATTTCAAAAGAGGATCTCATCTCGTTGGTCTGCTAAATATTCCAACTAGTTAAATGATGTTCTTGTCCAAATACAATTTTAATTTTAAATTATTTTTTATTCTTAGTTTTAAAGTTTCACTTGAAAGAAACTACAATTCCTTCTCTAAGGCCTTATTTGGTTCCATGAAAATGATTTCTTGAGGCAGTCCCTCATTTGGAATGATGTTCCATTCTAAACATTTGGATCTTACAAAGTTAAAGGTCTTCTAGGGAGGTATCCTCCGCATTGGCATGAGCATTGATCAACATCGATGTCAACCATTGGTGACCCACAGCGGTAGCATCCGACAGTGGTGGTGAGGATGGTGATAGACATGGGCTTTTGATAATGGTGTTAAGAACGAGAAATTAGAATCTTAACGTTAGCTAATCCCGAACAATCCAATTCCGCACTTTTTGAGGAATGTCATTCGCTGTGAAAAAAACCCAGCTCGCCATTTTAATTTTCCTCTGGACGTGACAAACGTAAGAAATGAAATTCCTCTCCGTATTGAACCAAACGAGGCCTAAATATTTTCAAACAAATAACCCGTCAGAACAACTCACATTAGCTTATTTCGAAGTTAGTCTTTTTTGTCAGAAAATTTTCCAGTTAAAAGCAATGCAGAAAATGCTGAAAGCACCCATCTCTGGATTGTACACTGGCATGATCCGTTCCTGTAATTTTAGAACGAAGACAAGATGCAGCAATTCAATTTCTTCAGGCTCTATTGCAATCGCCATTTGCCACTGGAGTGGCGCTTGCAAATTGCAATCGGTAGCAACCGACAATGGTGGTGAGGATGGTGATAGACATGGGCTTTTGATAATGGTGTTGAGAACGAGAAATTAGAATCTTAACGTTAGCTAATCCTGAACAATCCAATTCCGCACTTTTTGAGGAACGTCATTCACTGTGAAAAAAACCCAGTTCGCCATTTTAATTTTCCTCTGGACGTGACAAACGTAATGAAATTCCTCTCCGTATTGAACCAAACGAGGCCTAAATATTTTCAAACAAATAACCCGTCAGAACAACTCACATTAGCTTATTTCGAAGTTAGTCTTTTTTGTCAGAAAATTTTCCAGTTAAAAGCAATGCAGAAAATGCTGAAAGCACCCATCTCTGGATTGTACACTGGCATGATCCGTTCCTGTAATTTTAGAACGAAGACAAGATGCAGCAATTCAATTTCTTCAGGCTCTATTGCAATCGCCATTTGCCACTGGAGTGGCGCTTGCAATACAGCGAACAGAGCACGAGCTAGCTATAGGTCAAGATTCACCGGCTCTGTGTAGGCAAGGGTATCTCACTTCAAGAGATGAACTAGCCTCCTGGTCAAACGATTCATACCAAGATGTTTACAGCTACAACCCAAAGAAGAAGAATTGATGTCGAATCCCAAAGGCAACATCATGTCCTTGCATTGAGGACCTTGCCATACATTGCCAATGACTAAAGGCTAGGAAATGTAGCACTAGCTATAGTTCCTAATAGCCAATCTACTAACATGGAGGATGAAAAACATGCATCCCATTATGAAAGATGATGTAGACATAAGAATAAAGGGCCTGCCACCTACCTCTCTTTGCGTGAGTGGCATTGCTTAAGGCACATGTAGTGCCATGAAAAAAGTAATACATAAATGTATTGCATAAGAGTAGAAAAAGAATCTGGTCAGGCTGACAGAAGGATTCAATCAACAATAACTCATTTAACTGAGCAAAGGTGATAATCATCTATAACAGAGAACAAAATTGCAAGCGCCTCTTTAATGGCATGGAACTAAAACAAAAATGATCGCCACAAAGAAGGCAACTACAGATGAGAAAGTAAGACATATTAGTTAGAACCTCCCTTCTGCTTTTTTGATGCATGTCCATTCGCTTGTTTGTTCATTTTAGCTTCGCGACGCTCTCTCTTCACTCCTTTCGCTTTATTCGGTAGATTCATGTCTCCAAGCTACAAGAGAACAAATTAACAAATACAATTACATCACCATAGGAAAGTGAGGCAAATCTATGTGTCCTAAAGTTTGTTTTTTTATAGCTCTTCCTATTTGTTCTACTCCCGTTTCTTCTTTTACAGTGAGCACAAGGGAGGACTACGGGAAAGAGTGGGGATGTAAGGAGGGTAATATAGGATGGTAGCTCCATAAGACTATTATGAAACTCAATAATATGATAGAAGCACTCACCTGTTGATCAGGTATATAAACCTTCCCGATCTTCCCTTGTATAACATCGCGGCCAACATTCTTTTCCTACAAAGATGATACATTCGAGATCATCATGTCGGTTCATTCCACTAGAAAATAATAAAGGAGATAAAACTGGGGAATAACATGTGATTAGCCAACCTTCTTTTAGGCTTGTCCGCAGCTGTTTTCATGGCCTCTTTTCTTAAACCATCATTAGGAAGCCGATGCCTACGTAATACAAAGTCCATCGAGGGACCAACTTCCACCAGTTCCATCCTTGGAACAATCGTACCAGACTTCTTAAGTCGCAGAGCACAATGCGTGAAGATGACTCGATTAGAAGATAGAGCTGTGCAAACATAAGCACGGTCTACGCCGGCAAGATTCAAATTCTCCACAACCTGCATAATTAACATGATAAATCTTGTTGACAACATCTATACCGAATTTAGAAAGAGAAAACTTCAAAGATATTAGACCCACCTCTCCTCGAAACAACTCAAGTAGAACTTCCTTCAAATGCTTCAATTCGTCAACGCTCTCGAATCCTTCTCCAATAAATGCAATAAAAGGTTTAGAGCCCATCTTTGGAGCCAGCTTCTTATCATATACAAAAGACTCCATAGATTTGAAATTTTCTACGCCAACTTCGACAAGGTCGTAGATGTGATGATCATACATTCGCCCTATAATGAGATTGTCTGGTCGCTTCTTGGAGTGAGAGCCAAACTGTGATCAAAGAAAGCCACTAAACACCATCAGACAGAAAAGATATCTTTCCGACAGATGATCAGTCTATAGTAGTCTCTTTTCCAGAACAGAGCTAAGCACATTCGATTCCATACCAAATGCATAAGGCATCTTAACTTCATAATGCCATAGCTTGTAAAAAATTAGATGTGGCCAACCCCGATTGAAATACCGAGAAACCCCAGATATATTTCAGACGTCAGTTGCTCCTTCTTGGACAAAGCAAGAATGAGTAACCAACAGAGGAGATAAATAGCAAAAATTGACCAGCAACTTTTGCACGTCATCATGCTGTTGCTGATTGAATCAGACTTGCTGCTATTGCACAATGAGAACGAGATTTAAATGGTAAAGGCAGGCTGGAATGTCCAGTCGAAAGAAAGGAAGCTGTGAGAGTCCACATTCAAGGAAGCAACTCACGCTGCTCAAAAGGCAATGGAAAAAACATTCATCAACACCCGCAATCTCCGCATAATCCGCTAATCAGGACTACAAAATCAGCACAGCATAATCCATCGAGCGCAACAGAAACCGAAAGCCCAAGCTCACCACAAACATGCTGCAATCGGTCTTTTGAGAGAAGAACTCCAAGGAGGTCTCCCCGCCGCTCTCGAACGGCCTGACGTTGTCGTTCTTCCGCGTGTACCTCACCGAGCTCTCCTTCTTCAGGTGATAGATTTCGGTCAGCACGGAGTTCAGCAGCCCGCTGGTCTTCATGCCTTGCAATATCAGCGTCTTCCTCCCAGTCTCGACCTGCAACGACATCGCCGCCCCCAAAATCCAAAACCCAACCGAAAAAACTAGTCATTCATTCAGACCCTAAAACATGGTAAAAGAAAAAAATCCGAACTTTCTGCGTTTTTTCCATATTTTTCGATGAACGAAAGGAACCCAGGAAAGAGGAAGAGCTACTGAGGGACTCACGATCCTGGGGGCGCGCTTCTCGAGCTCTCGCCTGATCCTCCCTTTCTTGGGAGTCTTGAACTTCATCATGATTACCTGCGAACTGAAACTGCGAGCTCCGTCAAACGCTTCGTCGCGTTGAAATGAAGGAAAAAGGGAAGAAGACGAGCTTGCACGCACTTGCGACAATAAGGAGAAGAAGAAGAAGAAGAAGAAGAAGAAGAGGAAGCGGCAGCAAAGTAGAAGTTGCAGAGACAGCGGTTTTCCTAGGGTTTTGCCGCCGGAGGAGAAGAGGGCGTGAATCGAGGAAATGGGTCATCCGACCCGATTTTTGGGACCCGACCCAATGGGGCCGCTCGGTCTTGTCTAGGGCCGGCCCATTCTCGCCCAATGGGCTGGACCAAGTCGGCCCGGAGAAATATGAAAAAGGCTCGGACCGAGATTTCTCAGTTCAGTCCGGACCGATTCAGACTTTAGCTTGGATCTTTTCTTTAGTTTTTGAATTTCGTTTCTCAAAGTTTCAAATCTCCACGTTCGATTATCGATAAATTTTACTCGCGATCCAATAAATTTCATCAAAGAGTCAAACCTGGTATATTTCCGCTTGAACATGGCATAACTATTAGATTACGTTTGGTCGTCCCGAATTTCTAATCAGAATAGAATTTGATATAATAGGATATGAACTCTAGGGAATTTTGTTATGCCATATCCACTATTTCGTGATTATAATGATAAAGTAAGATATATTAACATCATATTATATATATTATCAGCTATAAACGCCTATATGAATCAAAAAATTTATAAATGAAGATGGTAAAAATTTCTCATGACATTTTTGTCTACTTTATTTTTTAATTATTATTTTATCTTTTTTAATTAATTTTTATTTCTTTCTCCCCCTTCCATCATTCTCTAATAAAATTTTATTAAATAGAAAATTATACTAATATACCTAAAATACTAAAACACCTAAATATGTAATAAATATATATTTATATATTAAATTTATATTATAAGATAAAAATAAATTATAATATACAAATAACAATTAAATTAAATTTAAAAAAATTATTTTATTTTTCATTGTTCTAAATTCTTATATTAGAATTCAAATATTATTTATATTGAGATATAATTTTAATTTGTTAACGTGAGAAATTTGTTATTTGAGAAAAAAACTAGAAATTTTATCTACTTTTATCTTACATTCTCCATGGAATAATTTTATCTAGTATAATCCCCTTTATATCAAATTTTATCCTATCTTGAGTAGGCATTAAACAAAATGTATAGTAAATTTTATCATATTCTAAATTTTATTTTGACTGCCTAGCATAGTCAAACTCATGAGCTTGGATGATTGATTTCATATTTTTACGACTTTACTTAGATTTATAAATAAGTGATAACGGCACTATTAGTCCTCGAGCATTTTCAATTTGTTCAATCCCGTCCTTCTATTGCTTTTATACCATTTTGATCCCTAAATCATGTGTTTCGTTATCCAAATAAGTCTTTTCATTAGAATTACAAACGGAAATGCCGACGTGGATGACTACTTCAAAATCATATCCACGTTAATGCTAACTGAACAACTCGTGCTAAACTATACTAAAATATTAAAATTTCTTAAAAAAAAAAAAACTCCAACTTGAGAGGGATTTTTAGTGTCGCTGGTGGCTCCGCCTGACCACCTATGATTGATGGAAGGGGAACAAATAAATGAAAAATAAATTAATTAAAAAGAGAGAAAAATAAGATAAAAAATAAAATAAAATTAAAGTATAAAAAGTGTCGCATAAAATTTTTACCATATCTATTTGTAAACTTTGTAGTTTATTTATATTAATATGTCGTTAATATCAAATAAAATATGTGATAAAACGTGAATATATCAAATTTTATTATGCGGTTACTAAATAGTGTATAGGTTATGATATAGGAAATAACAAAATCTCATGAATTTCATATCTTAATCTGTCTAATCCTATCATTATTAGAAATCCAAACGAGACAGAGGGTGAGAGAAAATCACCGAGAGAGAAGTGACAATGGCTAGTGATCGCCTCCTAGCCCGACTAAAGCGGAGTCAAGCAATGTTGCAAGCGTCTCCTAAATAAGAGTCGACAATGGGACTATATTGAAATGGATTATCCATTTCTTCTTCTTTTAATTATATTAATTAAATAATTCACTAAAAAAAAAAAAAAAACAACATAAGACGCTACATCGATGCCATTTATAGTTTAACAATCACGTGACGGCCACACTATGTTCATTAAAGTTCCCACGAAATGAATTGGTGAACTTTAATTGCTACCCTTAACTCTCGACCCTATATTCTACGGTTTTGATATTAAAGTCCGTCTCCTTGACAATGGGGCTATATTGAAAGAATTAAACTTACTAGTGACGTAATCACGAAATAAGTGATCCATGCATGAGAATGAAGGAATCTAGGGTAATCAATGACCCCCATGCTCGGACGTCGAGACTTGACTAACTCATCAAGTATACCTCATTTTCTTCTTCGAATATCGACCTCCATTTTCTGTCTCCCTTATTCTAAAACGACGACATCGCATATCTTATTCCGTTATCAATGGAGTCCCGACACTCCGAAACTGCATTTCATTGTCTCGACTAAAGAAACGAAACAATCAGGGGCATGATGATCAATATACAAAAATACCAAACATTTTCAACCTGTCACTGCAGTGCCGATGGTCCGCCGGGATCGAGATTTGACTCGACCCTATCGAGCCAGCTCCCCGCACCGTCCCCACCCTCCCTCCCCCGCCCCCTTCGCCACTGTTATAAAAACGGCGCTCTGCCAGCTCCGCGCACAAGGCTAAAACGAAAATCCCAAACCCTACCCTCCCCCGCTCGACCAGAGAACGCTCAACGCTCGCTGGCCCGTCGAGGAGCTCGCTCCCTCCTTCTCACTCTCCTCTTCTCACTCTCTCGCCCTCGCGTCTCCTCTCGCGCCCTCGCTCTCTCTCTGCAATTCACCGCGCGCTTCCGACCTCGAAGTCGCGGCCCTCTCGGGCTTGTTCTCCGCGCGCACCGTTTCGATCCCCGCGTCCCCCGTCTCGCCCATCGGTTTCGGGTTCCCTTTTCGAGTCCCTTTTTCGGTTTCCCGATGTGTAATTAGGGCCGCGGTTGTGCCGTAGGAATCGGGGGTTTTCCGATTGTAAGATCTCGGCGTTTTTTTTTTTTTTTTTGGTGTCGAATTGGGTCGTCGGATAGGGGGCGGAATGATCGAGCTCTTTCTCGTTTGTTAATTTCGGGTTGTAATGGAGAAAGGGGTAGTTTTTTGATTAGGGTTTTGTTCTGCGGCGGAGATGGATGGCATGCGTAGATCGTTCGATAGATCGAGGGAATTGGTCCCGAAGAAGCCGCGGCTGGCGGCGGCGGAGGAGCTGGGCGGGCGGCCCTACGCTCTGAGGCCGGGGGCGCCGGTCGCGAACCCGGCGCTTGTGCAGCAACAGCAGCAGAGGTTTAAATTGGCCGATAGAGAAGTGGTGGAGGGCAATGATCCGAGCAGCGAGGCGTACCAGCCGCAGCCCCTGCCGCAGCACCAGCAGCAGCAGCAGCACCAGGAGCTGGTGGAGCAGTACAGGACCGCGCTCGCGGAGCTCACCTTCAATTCGAAGCCGATAATCACCAACCTGACGATCATAGCCGGGGAGAATTTGCACGCCGCCAAGGCGATTGCGGGCACTGTGTGCACAAACATTATCGAGGTGAAAATCCAGTTTTACGATCACTATGTCGCTGTTTGTTCGATTGATCTTTTTCTTTTTCTTTTTTTTTTCCTTTTGCTCGAATTTGTACCAGGAAAGCCAACGAATAGTAAAAGGTGTCTCTTTTTAGCTTGTAGTAGAAAAGGATAAGCGAAACATGACAACTGTTTGAAGTTTCTCCTTTACCTTTTCCCCTCTTTCTCTTTGTGGAGTGGATGCTCATGCTCTAACTTGCCAACCTTATACGACTTTAATCTATGCACTGACTCAATAAAATTACCACCTTTACGAGTATTTCAGTGTCCCCCGAGGAATGCACTGCTCTGACATATTTGATATGGAATTACTTAGTGGGGTTATTTGCATTTTGTTCCTCTCTCTCCTGTACCTCTCTCCCTCTCTAACCAAAAGAGAAAAAGATAAGGAAGAAAGAAAGAAGGAAAAGGGTTCTTCCATCTTTCAGGGGATATATTGCTAAAGAAGCGAAGTATGATCAACTTCCATCTTCCATGGGAGATGTGGTGCGAAATGGGCTCTTCAATGCTGGACTTGGGAGAGCTGATTAGTGGTTTGAGATTCCTGGTGTCTTGTCCTTATTCTTTGGACCACGGACATATGTTATCAAGCAGCAATTGGGGTTTCAGTTGAAGTTACGATAATCATTGTTTGAAGTACTGTGTTAACATCTCTTGAATCAGTAGCTAAGTTTGTGATGCACTGTCTTCTATACAGACAGAAGATTGGAAAATCTCCTTTTGTTTCCTTAAGATTTCTAGAGCTAGTCAACAGGATGTCATTCAACAAGAAGTTTAGGATTCTGTAACAACTCTATTTTTATGCCTATAAAGGTTCTGTGTACCAGCAATTTTATGGTATATTTTAATGCCTATGAGGGTTCTGTGTACCGACAATTATATGGTCTCTTACTTGAGTGTCTTCGTTTGTTAAGACGATGTAGAGGACTATGGCTTAGATATTACGTAGTCCTTTTTCATTTTCTTTTTGGGATTGGTTTTAACTTTTACTCTCTATGCACCATTAAGGGAAATTGGACCTGCAGTTTTCCATATACCCAAAAAGGAGATTATATCTGATTGTACTAATAATATGCAGGTTCCAAGTGACCAAAAGCTTCCATCACTTTATCTGTTAGACAGCATTGTAAAGAATATTGGGAGGGACTACATTAAGCATTTTGGAACCAAAATAGCCGAGGTAAGAATCTTTCTGCTATAGTCTTCATTTACGATTGTTACGATTTTAGTTTCATATTAGAATGGTTATTAATTTTTGGTTTTGATGTAAAAAATTGAAATAATTGACGAGTATATTATGAATTGACTTTCCATTTACTTGCGCCTTATTGATTTCATCTTTATTGATAGTCTGATTGTTTTGCATAGTTCTAGTCGTCACTCTTTTTTTAATCCTGTATGAATATTAGGTTTTCTGCAAGGCATATAGGCAAGTTGATTCTTCAGTACATTCAGCCATGAGACACCTTTTCGGGACCTGGAAAGGAGTCTTTCATCCTCACACTCTTCAATACATCGAAAGACAACTTGGCTTTGGCTCTACGGGTAACGGTTCGTTGGCATCTACAACATCTAGGTCTGATTCACAGTCTCAACGCCCAGCACATAGTATTCATGTTAACCCCAAATATCTAGAGAGGCAGCGGCTTCAGCAGTCAAGCGGAGTAAGTGCAGTAGCAGTTTAAATGAAGGAATGGACTTTGAATTGAACATGCTTTACATTTGCTTTCTTTTACAACGATCATGGAAATAAAAGGGATAGCTTATAATGGTCAGTGAAGGATGATGCTAGTTCTAATGTATTATGTACTTGAAGAGAATTTCTGCTTATTTTGTGTTTTCCATTTTCTATTAAGGCAAAGGTAAATGATGTAGCTGGTGCTTTGGCAAGCTCATCTGAGGATTTAGAGAGGCTGGATGGAGCACCTAGTGTTAGTGGTGGACATACATGGGAGGATCCGCCAGTGAAAACGCAAGTAAGTCTAATAGCTCGAACAATGCTGTTTTAGTTTTTAAAAGGTTTTATGCTTTTACCCCTTTGGTTGGTGTCTTGATACATAAAGTTATCTCCAGAGCATTCAACGGTTGCAGAGAGATTCTCTTGGTGAAGCAGTTCAAGAAAAGAGGTTAGGTGTAGTTTATGGAAATTATGACTATGGTTCTGATACGTCAAGAAATTCAGCACTAGGAGCTGGAAGAATTACTGGAAAGATTAGTGAGCAGGGACTTAGCAAGCCTTGGTATGGAACTGGAGGTAGTGTTGCCCAATCAGCATCCAGCCAAAGAAATGGTTTTAGTGGGAAGCATGGGATTTCGAGTTACCAGCCATCGAAAACTGCTAGCGTTGATTCTCATCTTCAGCCATCACATGGCATCACAAATAGAAGTGGTGGGATCTCTAGTAGCTGGAAGCACTCTGAGGAAGAAGAATTTGTGTGGGATTCTGTGGACCCTGGATCTATGGAGCGAGATGTAACCAACGTCCCTAGTATCTCAAGAAAAGATCGTTGGACTCTCAATGGTGCAGAGGAAATGGTAAGCTCATGGATGTGGATACTTTTTTGAATTTCAATTTCTCGTGCTTATTTTATGTAATCGATTTTCCCCATATAGCATCTTCATCACGTCTACTAGTAAGTATGGGCGAAGCAAGAAGCATGAGACTTCATTATTTTATGAAGAAATCTTGCTTTTTGCTCGAATTGATGTCCGTTTGTAACCAAAAGTAAAGTCAGTATAGGTTATTACTAATATGTAGGAATTGGAAAGAAGTCTCTTATGGTTTTATGAAGTATGTGCCATTGAGGATCAAAAGTTAGTACTTTTACCTAAAGAAAATGGTTACTCGTCTGATAGAGAAGAGAGGAAAAATTTATGTTCATTGAGTCCTGTAATATTGCGAATCATTTTCTTGGACTAGCGTTTTTTTTCGTCTCTAGTACTTTGATTTATGAATCCTAGTTTTGTATCCAAAGATGATTTGCTAACTGTAGATAAATCCTTTCTACATCAAACCCTGGTGCAATTGGATTGATTTGTGCTGAAATTTACCAAAATGATCCTAAAGGTTGTAATCATGGATTGTGCTCACCTTTGCTGTTGTACTTCTCAATTGGCACCATGGGGCAAATATATTGTTGAAGAGAGGAGAAATCCTAGGTTGGTTCATGTACACTAGCCGGTATTGTATCTGGTGACTAGGACACATTTTTATTGTACCATAAAGTTCTGTTAGAGATGAAGCGGATAATATGCTGTCTCTTTTCCTCCATTCCTAAGAGTTTTGCCTAGGTTTATGTTTTATTTTGCTTTTTAGTGGAATGAAGATGTAGTGTTACACCTTTTTGTCTAGGAACTTGTGTTCGGTCCTGATCTATCATTCTCTTAACAATACTCATATGGTGCATGCCTGCTGGCTAGTGGCCCAATGCAATTTCAGTTTTTCAGTGTTTCTCAGGATTTGAATTTTGCAAATGTTAGGACACATGTCCAGGTGCAGACTTATGAGCAAAATTTTCCGTTTGCCATGCCCTAACTTTAAAAATGGGGTTCTAAATGGCAAGGATGCCTTACTTTCGATGTTTTTTCCTTTGGTGCACTTCTTTGCTATTTATTTTTCTGACTTCTAATTTGCAATTATGATATGTAGGGATCAATATCTAACCTTGCAAAACCACTTTCAAAGGATGGGTTTATACATACTGGAGCTAATTTAGGTGTGTCAGAGGGTTACCCTGGTAGAGTTGGTGGACTGTCATCAAGTATGGGTTCCTTTTCAAGGAGGGAAGTTGGATCAGAGATGAGATCTGCTAGCGTCAAACAAATAGGCCCCAGCTTTTCTCCTAGCACAGTCTCCTCAGGATCCACAGAAAGCCAACGTATACAGTCTCTAGGGCCTGCATCACCTTCTGGACGGTCATTAGCATACCAGCCTCTTTCTACTTCTGATACACGCCTCACCCATCCAAAGTTGCAACATTTGTCCGACCCGCGAGTACAGATGTTGCCTCGCACTGAGTTTAAGACAGCTCATCTGCCAGAAAAGTCAAGTGTAGGGCCAAATAACCTTTATAATCAGGATTCCTTGTCTAAGTTTCGCCTCAAGGAATTGAAGCCTTCTCCTCCTCCTACATTTCCTCTTCAAACAAGGCACCATCGTCCTCAATTGCAGCAGGCACGATCAGAACCTACAATGCCAGAGATATTAGTTCAGAGCAAGAAGCCACTTCAATCCCAAGTTTCTGAACGTGATGCTTCTTCTGCCTCAGAAACGGCAGGACAATCAAGTAAGGGTAGTTTTTTGGCTACCGAGATCGAAGGTGGAGCTGTCTCTAGTGATGCTGCTGCTAGGCCACCAAGCCTGAGTGCTGTGGACACGAGGTCTCTGCCATCACGAGTATGTACCAAGCCTCCATCATTGACTGGGCCTCCCCCCATCGATTTGGTCTCCCCTGATTTGGGTGCTTCATTGTCAACTCTCTTAGCATCTCGTCGTGATGACTCATCTATTTCAAGAGATGCATCTAAAGTGAAGGCGGGACTGCCCCCAGTGCCACCAGGTCCTCCTCCAACTGCCGTTGATAATGCAGCTGACAGGAGTTCTAGTGCAGTAGAAACAACCTTAAATCCAGTGTCGAGTCTCTTGAGCACATTAGTTGCAAGGGGTCTGATAAAGCCAGAGTCAACTTCCATGCCTTCCCAAATGCCTATGCAAGTGCAGGATGAGGCCAAAGATGATGCTACTGCTGGATTTGGCCCAGATTCTTCAGCTTCAGTTTCAACAGCTGTGCCGCTATCATCGACTGAAGACGAGGTACCTATTGTGAAGCAAGTTACCGGGAGCTCTGCTCCCTTGCCTCATTCGCCTAGGGAAATAAAGAACCTCATAGGTTTTGAGTTTAAGCCATCTGTTGTTCGAGAGTTCAGTGAATCTGTGATCAGTGAACTATTCGAGGACTTTCCACATAGGTGTGGCATCTGTGGTGTGCAATTAAAATTTCAAGAGCACCTGGATCAACATTTGGCTTGGCATGATGCAAAAGGTGTACTTTTTGGTTCGAGGGGCTGGTATTTAAACTTAACAGACTGGGTAGCTCGGAAAGAATATCTTCCATCTGGATCTGAAAATATTGTTTCAGAAGAAAAGAGTGGCGAGACGACTGAGATGCATGGCCCGATGGTTCCTGCAGATGAATATCAGTGTGCTTGCATCTTATGTGGTGAGCTGTTTGATGAGGTTTATAGCCTTGAAAGGGATGAGTGGATGTTCAAGGGAGCAGTCCACATGGATATCCCACCTGCAAGCGGTACTTTGATCGGCATAAAGACCAGAGTTCTCCCCAGGGTCTCATCGTCCATGCATCTTGTGTATCAGCAAGTTCACTGCAGGACCTGGGATTGGCAAATGACATAAAGCTGGTGAGCTTCTCTATATTCTGTCTCTTAGATTGGGACATATGCATTTTGCGTCACAGTTGCATGTGGTTCAGTTGTTGGATCTCTGTCTTCTCTGTCCTAAAGGTGTAAAAAGCCTCTGCCAGCTGATCTTTGCAATACTCCCTTGGTGTCAGTGGACCTTAAGATCCAGCCCTAGCTTATATCTTTGATCATCTATTTCTGAACCTGCTTTCTCAGATATAAAATGCGTTGCCCCTCCACATGCATAATAGACTGAGATAATTATATGCATATCTGCTTATGGGGGTCAATGTATCTCACTCTCACATGGTTATCATTTGCTTTTGCTAGGAGAAAATTGCATAATATGCAGGGTGTAGGAGCTGTCTGTAGTGCACTGTTGCCAAATGAAGCCAATTGAGGGAAATCAGGTTTTGTCATTGTGGGCCAGGAACTATGGCTTGCATTAAGCTAAATTTTGTTATGTTCCAAATGGTGCTGAGATCTGTTTCTTCCGCATTGAAATTTTCTTGCCTGTAATGTTTATAGTCTGAAGGAAATACACAGAGATATTTGTTTGCACCTCAATTTTTCCTTCACTAAAGTGGTTTTATGTTGTTCCCCCCCTCTCTCTCTCTCTCTCTCTCTCTCTCTCTCTCTCAACTATATGGAGGGGCTGTGCGGTTGGGGACTTGCATCCGATGCTTTATGCCTGGCACTTTGAGCCCCCTTGATTATCCTCAAGTTGGGTGGAATGTGAGCTTCAAGGCACCCATTGCGCTGTCCCTTCTTTTCTGCAAAGATCATAGGTCCTGTATCAATACATTCAGCAGTTTCTGAGGTTCTTTTTTTTTTTTTCCTTTTCCTTTTTTCTTATATTTGCTAGTTTCATCTTCTTTTAGTTGTATACAATGTTTCGTCTCCTAGACCAATGGGGACTGGAGGTTTTTAACCCTTGATGGAAGAATGAAGTGCCCTCAAATTGATCATGTACTGTTTTCCCTTCTACTTTTACTTTTCGATGTAGAATTGCCAATGAGGACTTATATAAGCTTCACTTTAGCGCACAATGCTAAGGTGGCTCTACAAGTTGAATGGCTTTCTCCGTGCTTGAGAATTGTTAAGCAGCATTTATGTTCTGTTGTCAGATTGATCACATATGTTCACCATTCTTCGTAGATGCTGTGTTAATGAGAAGGAACCAGATTGATGTCTGAAAATTCAGTTGTATTGTGATTGCGACATTATGGTTTTTGAAAGAGTTGCGATGTTAGCATCCTTGAGAGGTGGCTACTTCGAGCTTCGCCAGTCCTTTCTCGGATCAATTAGTTGGTCTTTGATATATGGAGATATGGGGAGCAGTAACTTTTGTAGTTGCTCCTTTGAAGCATATAAAATTGAAGCTTCTTTAGATACTTTTGCCTAATGTATTGCATGAACGACTCTCTGGCACTTTGCTGGTCGGACGCATCTCGTCTTACAGGGATAGCATTGATTCTCATAGCTTGTACGAATTTGCTTTTGCTTTAGGTTTTTGTGACCCTAGACTGAATATTATTTCGCGACCTTGTACTTGTACCACGATCACATCATCACATATGACTGATAGGTAAAATGAGAACATTTCTGATTAGGTTGAGTAAGGAAAAAGATTCTAAATTTCTGATGATGTCTTGAATCTGACCATTTGAGCCCAGAAAAACCAATCAGAAACTCAAAGCTTTAGATGCCTGCGGTAATGAATTGGTCGTAGGTTTTCGAAGTAGAACGTGGTGAATTTGTACTGGTCGATCACATAGTCGGGCGAGAGCGAGGTGTGAGTGCAGTCGACCCTCAGTCCCCTCGAGTTTACTCTTGCTGTACATAGTGCATGGTTCTCTGAAATATGTAGAACTTCTCAACTACAAATCCGTATGGAGCAAAGTAGTGACTTGCTGAGAGCTTTCGGGTGGAGTACAGACGAAAGCACCTCACCGATTGAAGGTAGCAGATAACGAAAGAAAGCAGAAACAGCACGAGACGATGGCAAAATCATGTGCGGAGGGCAGGGACACGAAAGGGATGGACGAGCTACAGAGGTTTGGTCGGTGGACATATTTGCTTTGGGAAGCGTAAAATATAAGGCATTTTCACTTGCTCTCTCCTCAAATGGAATCTTTCTTACAATATATCTTTATTGCTTTTGTGCATAAGAAGCCAACTCCTGCTGTCTTCAGGATTCCTTACCAACACAAATATAATATGCACAGGCCAACTGGTAGTAACTAGTGATACAAAGTGTAGATCCAAATCTTTTTGCTTATTTTTTGGTCCTTTTTTTCCTTTTCTTTTTTGATGACATAAGCTAGATTTTTTTTCCGCACAACTAGGCTTTCCTCTTTTCTTCTTTCTAGATTTTTTTCAGCCCATGAATATCACTGATTGGAGTAGTAAATCAAGGCTTGTGCTTCTGGGTGTAGATGTAATCCAAGTGAGCCTCTGCAATCATCCTCCTCTTGAGGCATTCTTCATCTTGGTCGCCACATGACTTCTCCTCTGCCTCCATCCCCATAAGCTGCAAAACTCAAATCCAAGCACCAGCAAGGCAAAAACAAGAAGGATGGAATTAAGAGGGAGCCCTTAAAAGAGGAGAAACTAAGGGAAACGAACTGCGGAAAATCGATTATTATTGATTCTTACATCTGAGAGATCAGTTGCTTCTATGACTAGGTTGCCATCGGCCTCAGGTTTTCCTCCACCCAGGACGACTAAGACAAGTTCAAGAAACGAAGTACGGTGAGCACTTTTGTTGTGGTGGTCATGAGAATAGGAGCGGAAAAGAAGATAAGAAGATGGTACAGGACAGTAGGCTTTTTTACCTTGTGTATTAGTAGTCGATAAGGGGCGAGCGAACGAGGAGGAGAAGAGAAGAAAAGCGAAGAGAAGCAAAGCGAGTCCACCACTGGCCTTCATCTTCCCCTTCACAATCGTCTTCAAAGCTCTCGAGCGGGTCTTGAACGGCTTGGAAACTTCGTGTTGCCGTGAGCAGAGAGAGAGAGAGAGAGAGAGAGAGCAACGATGAGGTTGGAGGAAGTGAAGCTATTTGGTCGTATAAATAACATGAAAATTCAGGCTGTCCCTCTGTCTGTCCTAGTCCCACCACTGTCCTTTTTACCTTTGTTTTCCTTTTTCTTTCGCTTTTTTCTTTTGATTTAGAGATTACAACGAGAAAGAGACATGCCTCAATTACCACTAAGACGAAAATTACATAGCCGGGTTGCTCGTGGATAATTACTTGATGAACTTAGTAGGCGCCTTTAAATAAATTAAAGAGTCACATGTGTCGATACGACTGAAATGTTACCAGATCCGATAATTCAGATATAATTTAATTAATTTTTTTCTCATAAGTGCTATTTCATATGTTATGAATCTATAATGAATTTATGGTGGAGGTTGTGCTGGAGTTGCAGAAGAGACGAAATTCAAGAAATTTTTTGATTTTTTAAAGGAATCGTCACGTCTCATTCTATCTTGGGTCTAATCTAATCTACATCTAGACCTAAATTTTTAATTTTTTATCTCTTGTGGGCATCTACTAAAGTTAGAAAAAGGAAAAACAAAAAACGGAGAAAAGGAGGGATGCAGGCGAGTGCGCTTACATGCGTCAACGAGTCCACCCTAGAGACCGTCAATGGCCGACAGCTGTTTTGCATACTCCCGCATAAATTCTCGCATGTTTTGCACGGCTTCTATTGCCTTTCAGTTTCTGTTTTCCTCAATTCTAGCTTGTTTCAAATTTTTCTTCTGTTTAGGCGATTTACCAACTTTGATTTCAAAATCCTTGCCAGAAGACCTTCATTGGCGCACAAGGTCTAACAACACATGAGTAGAAAACTCACTGATTATTCTTTTCATACATGGTCAAAAGCTTAACGAGGTTGGTGGGTCTCTAAATCCCTCTCTCTCTTCTTCTTCTTCTTCTTCTTCTTATTTTTTTTTTTTTAAGTGTGGGAAAAATTTGTCAATGATTATTTACTAATTAATATAGTAGTATATCTTGCGCTTAGAAATATGGTGGAAATCAAAATTTGTTAATAGAAACTGCATTTTCATTACACTCTAATCGGCCCTTGAACTTCATCAATTCATGGGAGAAAATTGAAATTGCGCTTAGTGGTTGAGCTTAGTGAAAAGAACAGAAAAAATTAATTGAGCATAATGATAGGATTCATCCATATATTGATACGTATACCTATTCTAATTTCAATGATATTTCTCGTACACATGTATGAAAAAGATTCATCATTCTTGCCACGCAATATGTCTAAATAATGGTTTTTATTCTCTCTCTATCTCTTTTCTAAAAATGCTAGTTGAAGTGGGAAGCTAGCTAACTATTTTTGGTCATGTTCGCTTCTTTCTTCTGAGGATATTAGTGTGAAACCATAAGTCTCACGCACGATACAACCAGACGTAATATATGTCCGCTCAAACCCTGATTCGCGATCGACTCCCTTTAGATTTTACCTCATATCTACGTCATCTTGACATGGCAACCCCTCTTGCGAAAGTTATTGCCGTAAGACCTAAATTTTTTGCTTCCCAGGACGCTAAAAGAGTTCGTTCGTTGCTCGATACTTTGGAGCAAAAGAAGCTGCTGGGGTCATCTTACTTCTGAATTTGGAAGAACCTTTTAGAGACATTGCGATACTTCTACGCATGTTCAAGCTGCCCAATAGAACCGAATGACGAATCTTTTTTTGGGTCGGTAACCAAATGACAATTCTCACGCTATAATCTGTCTTTTTATTCAGATTGCGAAAGGGCATTCTCGAGAATGATACTTGTGTGTGGGGGGGAGAGAGAGAGAGAGAGCTAATGGTGGCTTTATCAGTACATGCCCTCTATTATGAAGTTTCAAATGAGTGGTCATTCTCCTCATAAATCAACTCCTCATCTTTTATTATTGGTGGCCGCATCGAGGGCTCCTACGTTGCATGAATGCATTCATCACGTTTAGACGAACTGCCCTTGGGATAACTTGGGATATCTAAATCTTCGGCTGGACTAACGGATGTAGAAAATTTTTGTATCTCAGTGGATTGGTTTCCATCCAAAAGAAGGAACGTTTAGCCCGTAAAGTGGCGGTCATTATAACTTGAATGTAATTTGAGCCGAACTTTGATGATTGTGTAACTTGGAACCTCCAAAATCTCTATTGTAAATTTTCTTTAGGTCCCCTAAAATAGTGTGAAAATTAGGGTTTATGTTGCGTGTTTGATTGTTCATCTCTACTCAATATGGATATCTTATGGCATGCCAGGCACTAATTTTATTTTTATGGTAATTTATGGCATAAGCATGGATGGGAGACTCATGAAGTACCTTACGAATCTCATGAACTAGTTTAATGCAATTCTTCGGCTTGCGCTAGTGGTCCTACTGCGACGCAGTTGGTGAAGTTTCAGCCGATGACTTCCGATTTTTTAATTGCAAATCCCCCTAACTCCCCAGCTCTACGAGTTATCCTTGTTCCGGTTTTCACATATTAAATCGAGAATATTATCACCAAAGGTCAGACCTGTATAATAAGTTTATGAAGTAGTCGACAGGTCATTTTCAATTATTAAATTCGGCGACCGGCTGATTGATTTGCTTGGGTTCTAGTGTGAGTATGTGTTCATGTTCATACACCCGAGGAGCGAAGTATAATGGGGTTTCGCTTTCTTTGACTATGCCGGATCAAGACAACCACGTACCGCAAAATTTCTGGACTTCACGTGACAAAACGACCGACGGAATCTGAAATGGAGGTTTCCATTCGTCTGCTTTCAGGATCCATATGTCGCGTTAAAATATAAACGTGAAACTCCGGGCAAAGGCATCGAGTTTGGACTTATCCGGCAACTGAGAGAGTTCACAGAAACGTAGCAACAGAAGGGAACCAAAGACAAACTTGACAAACAGAGACAGTTAGTAATGCGGTCTATAGATTCACACTAAAGTAGATTGAACCCTTGGCAGTTGTTGACACAATGTTTACAATTACAGATGCAGTTAATCCAAGAGAAGTTCAAAAGCAAAACACCGAGTGTATTCCTTCTCTCGTGATCGGTGGCTTTGTTGTATCTTAGAAGTGACTTTGCCCTAATGCAAAAGCTACATAGTGGGGGCAGATATCATCTTGATTGATTGTATGTTTCAAAATTATTGATCTTCATGCACCCTGTATTTAACTCGTGATTACTCAACGGCGATTGAATACTTTTAGGATACTTTTTATGGGCCAAATAAACGAGTTCTAGCCACTACATCGTGGTCGTTGATGCCCATCTTTTTTACAAAAGGGGTAAATTCAAGATGTTAATTTCCTTGGACATAAACACTAGTGGCTACTACATCACGCATGACCAATGCATGATGTGTCTAGTACGTGCACGGACTTTCACAACAATCAAACGCCTCAAAACCCTAAAAAGAACACACACTCTGATTGTGCAAGCCGGCATGAATAAACTAATGTACGAAAAGAATGCCACCACCATGAAAAGAAGAACGACTTTCGTCCCGACGTCTTTGTCGCGGCTGACTAGGTCTCCCTAGTCGCCCCATCATTCACATTTCTTAAGTCATCCGATGGGGTCGCCAAAAGGGTGGAAAAAGAATAATCAAAACCACGGCCGGACCCGCACGTAAATTGATGTTTCTGGGGGTCGTCAATTATTCACACTCCGCTGTCGTCTAACGCTCCATTGAACCCCACCAGCGCGAAAAACATGTTTGATGTGAGACCAACGACCGGCGGACATTGATCTGTACCTTATTCATCACGAAAGCAGTGACACTAGTATTAATAATTTAACTGGCTTGGAGGGCGACAAGTGCATTTCACGTCATGAGCGATGAGATGTTTCGGTCCTCCACATCGTCAATTGAGATCTTCTCCTAACTTTGATGCAATAATGGAGCAACTTTCTCTAGAAATAAATCAAATTTGAGAAGGTTCTTTTGGGATGTTGTGAAGAGTCTAGGGGCTAAATCTTTTCGGGACTTGCGCACCAAGATTCGCAAGTGCTGTTCCTGGATACATAATGGAGATGATTGTAAATATTCTGAATTTTTTCTAATGGCATGTCGTTATCACCATCGTGCGAATGCATGAATCTGCGTCAGCTTATCTCTGTATAGCAGACAAGACACATTTTGACCCGCACATAGGTAATTGCGAATTTGCGGGTGTTCTCTCCTCATTGGAGGGGGACGAACACATCAATGATGAATGAAAAGGTGATTGAGATAATCTTGCGCAATTTTCGCAAGTGGTCGCAATACTTTCACTGAAGTGTGATTTGATTCTGGATAACTTAATTTATTTAGCAATAACTTGTTTTAGCTAATTAGTATTAGTATCCGTCTATCATCACACAGGCAAACGAATGAAGCTCTGGTGCCACATCACTCCTATCCTTCACAAAATAGTTGAAAAGAAGGAGAAACTTAAAAAAAAAACAGGAGGAAAAAGAAAGGAGCCCTTGATGGAGGCAGAGGCCTTTAGCTTTGGCGGTGCAACCCAGATTACGGTTCAATCTGTTTCCTTATTCCATTTCTCCAAAGAAAGTGGAATGCATGCTACTTAAAAGGATGGAAGCTAGATTGACTTGAGACACTGGTCATATACTATATATAAACCCAACATCAAGGAGTATATTCCAAACTCAATTCAAATACCAATAGGGTTTCTCGATTGAAAATTCCAAATCCAACTCAATCAAATATAAGAGATCTCGATATATATGATCGGACTCGTTGCATCATACTCTTTTCTATAAAACCATCATGTCTTTGTAGAAATTCCATATGTATAGAAATTTAAACCATCATATCACCAACATTTGCCAGCCTAGTCCAACCTTGGAGGAGCTGTCATCTTTGCCAAGTGAAGTAAGAGAGACTAGAGTGAGAGGATGAAGACGAAGGAGAAGAAGGAAAATACTATTTAGTGTTGAGGAAAAACTAAACGTGCTTAAAAGATGAAAATATGTCAAGGGTTTGACTAAAATTTACTAATGAGTGATATTTTTCATAGTTTTAGAACTTAAGCACAATATTTTTGGAATTAGTTAGCCGGGGTTGAGTTTCATCATATCAACTGAACATATCTTTGACCCATACCAAACCCTATCTAGTGTTCCTGACATACATGGGACCCCAAATCCTTTCCACACCTCGAAATTCGATAATGACTCATTAGAGTGCGAGCTAGCAGGGGACCTCATCAATCTGGACCTGTTTTACCGTCCCTAGTACGTAATACATTAGCACCACGTGGCAAACACAATCCGAGTTAGGTGTTGACTTTTCGAAGGACAAGATCAAGACGTGAGAATCATTCGCGCTTGGCTTAATAAGGACTGGGGATGAAGTCTCTTCCTCAAATCTAAACGTTTCTCCGATTGCTAAAACACATTTCGATGAGCTCTTGATGACATGCGCTTAGCTACACAAGTGATTTTGTATCCACGCGTGATGATATGCCCATGCACGCCGGACCCCGCATCCTTCTTGTTCTCACCCAGAATTGTCTTCCTGGTTTTCGAGAGAGTGCGCCGAAAAAAATTAAACTTAAAACAGTAGATAGAGCTGCTTTATGGAATGCGCATGATGGGACACAGCAAATCAGAACGATTGCAATGCGTCGGAAAACTCGAGTGTATTTTAATTCCACGATGGATGTAGTTGGTCAGATCCGGACGATTGGCAACTCAACGATTAAAGGTCGCTTGTTCAAATCTCAAACTATATGCGCACTCTCTTGAATTTAGATCATATGCTCAAACGTCAGATTCTGAATATAATCTATTTATAAAACGTATGAGGGTGCTCATAAGCCTTTAGATAGACAAGTCTTTGCACTAATGCCTTAAAATATTAAATGATTTGAGTGTTTTTCTCCTGGTCTCACTGAGTCTATGGTTCTTTTATAGATGTAATCGACTCTTTGAGTATAAGGAGAGGGAGGCTTGTCACCATGTTTTGCGCCTCTCTTCTGAAGCCCAATGTTCTTAAAATTTATTATAATGTATCCTATTAGAATATTTAAATATTAAATTACGCCTGCATTTAACAACTTACATTTTTAGAATAGTTGATAGTTGTTCCATAAAATCTCCCATAGTATTAACGTATGAGGTTTTGAGTTCAAATATTTCTAGGCTTTTATTTGCCTTCTCCATTATATATATATATATATATATATATATATATATATTATTTATTTATTTATTTCCACACTTTAAGTTTAGGTCAAAGTCTAGTTTACATGTGAGGGGAGTGTTAAAATATTTAAATATAGACCATACCTTCATTTAATAAATTTTTTTAGAACAATTGATAAAAGTCTCACAAAATCACACATATTAAGGGTGCGTTTGGTTCAAAGATTTGCATGGGCTTTCTGGTCAATGCAAATGCTGAAAGCCCAAAGCTATTTGGGAAAATGCGGTTGTGTTTGGTAAAAAATTTTGCAAATGGACTTTGAGTTGAACGTGCGTTTGGTAAAAAAGCATTTGGAAAGGGCTTTATGGGTATTATATTTTCTTTTCTTTTTTTTTTTTTTTTTGGAAAATCAGGTAAACCCTTCGCCGGACCGGGCTGGCGGGCCGCCGGGCGGCCGTCGGCCGAGGTCGCCCGAGGTCGGGTGACCTCCGCGGCCGTCGGCCGGGTCGCGCGACCCTCGCCGGAGGTCGCCCGACCTCCACCGACGGCCAGGTGCCGATCGCTCGCCGCCGGCGGCCGTCGCTCTTCGCCGATCCGGCGAAGGGTCGCTCTTTTCTTTTAAAAATAAACAAATGCGGGGGCAACGGTGGGTTTTCAAAACTTTTGGTGGTAAAATAGGAAATAAAATTTTCATTAAATAGACCTTCAGCATTCCCAAGGGAAAACTTTCACTTGAAAGCCCTTGGGAATGGTTGCCAAACACCCATTTTTGGGTGAAAGAGCTTTGGGGCTTGGATGGGCTTTCTAAATGCCCATCCAAACGCACCCTAAATGTGTCCACTTTGGCTAAATAATCACAAAATTACAAATTACTTCAAATTTACCACTGAATGCACTCTATGCATCCCCTTGGATTTTGTAGTGAATCTCGAGCACAGAGCATGCGAACTTGAACTCATAGGGCAATGAACCCTATATTGCACCAGTTTGCCGACCTGAGCTAGGCAAGTGGTTACTGTCTCTAGTCCAAATTTGGTTGACGATGTGCGTGAGAGATTCACGATGGCCATTGTTAGAGATAATTATGATATTTTTCTTAATTTTTCATATCTTTGGATTGTGCATAATGCATATCTATGATTGATTCCGTTAGATAGTCGTCTAATAAAGCCTATGTTCACGTACTCATCATTATAAAACACACAAAAATCAAGTGGTAAAAGGCTAATATAGGCTCTGTTATCCTGATACATAAAATCAAGGTGACTTAGAAAAAAATCAAGTGGAGTATGAAATAATCGATTTGATTTGGAGCCATTCGCTTCACTTGTAGGTGTACGGGTTCATTATTGCTCCCGCAGGCATGCGTGTAATAGGTATGAAATCCCTTCACATGCGATAACAAATACCCAACAGACAAGCAACCGAGAGTTCTGCACACAACATAACTTGAGTTGCTCATCTCAGGAACGATGGTGTAAATTCTTCATCATTGAGCTACCGCACTCTACGATATATTCAAAGAAGTAGATTGTTAGGAGAATTTGTAGTACTTATGGTGTTGACACTAAAAATTGATTTGATCATTGATATGCACATATTTGGCACGAGGGTGAGAAATATTTAGCATATGGGTAAAGATAAGTGGCAGTCACATGCATAACGCATATGTGTCATCTTATATGTACTGAACTATCAATAAGTATAGGAGTTAACATGTGATGATCGATGGGAATATTCTTTTATATCATGTGCTCAGTTATTGAAATATGATAACGGACGGTTGGTGACCGCTTATGTGAGCATTGGTGGCAAGTTTTCATCGGAAGTATTACAAATATTGCTCAAATCACTTAGACGGTTAGCATCGAGAATCCAGGTTGTGGAGGGAGCACTTGCCATTCAAGGACCCAATCATGGAACGGTTGTCAATAACTGCAAACCATCGACACGCAATGAAGATAGTTATACGAAACATGGGCAAAGGAAGTTTGCAAGAAGAAAGGAGTATGGACGAGGCCAATGGAAGTTACTTGGAGAAAGATAACCATTGAGCATAATCAAAGAATAGTTACTCCACCTTCACTATAAATACCAACGGCTATCCAACAAGAGATCCTTCCCACACAAATCAAGAAAATGTTATCTTTCAATTATCTTTACTTTTTTTTTGCACTATACTCTTAATTTCCTTAGCTATAGTTTTTGGATTCACGTTGTCAATTAGATTCTAGTGTGCATCTTTATCCCAATACCTCAATGTTGTAACTTTTGGGTCTTGTCGTTAATTAAATTTCACTTGATTTGGGATTATACAGTGTTATTTGGATTAAAGAAATCTGATTTCTTATTGAATGAGATATTTATTATTCAGAATTGGAGAAAATTCGGGTCTCCTTTAAAAAAATCGAAAGACTTTTGGTGAAAAATATTACGTTGCGGGAGCAATACGAGAGCAATACCGGCCGCAACAACCGGATATAATATGATGGGAAAAACAGTCACCTTGACCAAACGTGTTGCTCCCGCTACTAGTTTCTGGACGGCCTATTTCCCATGGCTTACGGAAGACTATATTTAATGAAGGGACGGGTGTCAAGTTTGACTATAAAAAGAGTGTTCTCTACGTCCAGGCTCATCCATCGCAAGAACCATACATCCCACACTCCACATGCGATGCGCATATTGGTCCTAGGTAGTCTTTCTTGCCTCAACGCATCGACATGCTTGTCACGATGCACAAGGCTCCTCGAGATCTCAGGGCAAAGCCCGTGTAAGACCAACGTGTTTTATGCGATGATCTCAAAAGCCACTACTAGGATTTGACTACCACAAGCCGACTCGATTTAACTAACATTAACACCTTTCTTTTCTGAGGTAGGCGAAGACAGCGGAGAACTTGAAGAATAGGATTCATGCATGGGCATAACCCACCACGAAGTTAAATTAAATAAAGACGCTTTGTATCGTGGCAAAATGCACCTCGTGCACGTTTGATTGGCTTATTATGCGAGCACGCATACATTCTTCTGGATAAGTTCGGGCGATTTAATCTTTATAGAAGAGGTGGATTAATGATCGCTAATTTATTGGTCAAACCATGGACGAGATCAATGTGAACGGAATGCTGAAAAAAGCAGAACTCAAGTCGGACTTAGCTACTTACACCTTTTATCTTTCTTCGTCCACCACACACGTCCACCACACAAAAACTAGACAGTTTGAATATGAGCACATGGTAGTTTCCACTACGCGTGTTCAATATCCTTGCGACGCAAGCATCTACTATATGGTGACGATATTTTATCAAACCATGTCTTTTCACTATAGTAGACTAAGGTTCTTGAAAAGCTGACTAAGGTTCACTTTGGAGGCACCCTTATCTGCACTGCGGAAGGGGGGATACAAGCGCCTAGTCCAATTACTCACATTTGTATTGAACATTAGCTCATAATTAACTATGCAAGAAATACTAATCACTTAGGGCTTTATTTGGGCTGTCTCGGTTTTGATTGTCTCATGGGTTTGGAAAGTCTCTACAAACTGATGATTTGGTTAAAGGACATAGTCAAAAACAAAATACCACTCGTTTTGAGTTGTCAGTTTGTCGATTTTATTTTCCAGATTCCCTAGAACATGGATCTCTAGGCTTGGTTCTGGAGGATGATCAACTTTACTTCTACTGTTCCAGGCGGCCAATCCTGGAAAAAACATACATCAGATCAGACTTCTGAACCCTTAATTTCAACCTTGATGGTGTGTTGATGAATGTCGTCATGTGTGATGGTTATTGTTAGACAAGGAACCCAAAAGCCAAAATAGGTTTCAAAAAGAAAAGTATAGACTGCCTAACTGTTGTCTCAAACGAAATGACAACCGCAAAGATACAACACAATCGTATTAGAAATACTGAAATCCAGGATCTCTGGATCTGTAGCAGTAGCGAACCACTAAACGGATATTTAAAAGAGACCAACTTCATCAGAATTCCGTGTTTCCTCCTTCCCAGACGAATGGAAGACACTGTTTCTCCTTTTCTTTTCCTTTCAGTGGGAAATTTTTAATATGGAAAACATATGTTTACTAAGGAACTAACAAAATGTGCTGATATCCATCAACCTCCACCAGCAGCCACCTGTTATAGTTGTAAAGCCTAGATCCACTTTATGCTGGTCCAATCTCCAAAAAGAGTACTCAAGATGATGACTATTTGAGAATATATGTTGGTAATACTGTGTCAAGCCATAAGCTTTCTCCCATCTAATGATATAGTGCCATCTGATATAAATCTTAGAACCAGATCCACGTCGGTCAAGTCTTAAAAGGAAAATTTAAGGTTTCAACTATCTAGACCGACTCTATTCTTATGTATCGAGGTACAAGTTCTTTCCATCCAAGATGGAATCTGGGGTATTATAATTGGTAACGATTCCATCAATATGAGGGATAAAGCTCTTAGGAGTATTCAAATGTTCTACGGAGCCGTGGATGGGTAAGCAAATTTCGTTTCCCCCTAAGCAGTTAGAACTTGTTATGGTAACTATTAAAACTTTCCACCGTTCCCCCCTCCGCCCCTAAAAAAACCTAGATATTTTACCCCTTAAATTTCATATTGATGGCCGGGTCAAGCCATTATGTATTTTTTCCTATATAACTTTGCTATCGAACTTTTGACTCTATCCATTCGTTAAATTTACTTGATTTTCATTTTTTTTTCATTTTTTATATGCTAGTCAATACAAAATAGTTTCAATTAAGTTTATCATGGTTGATGATCATAAGGGAAACATCAATTTTCTAAAACGATCAGTGTTGAACGATTAGGGGATGGGAGAATCGAGGGTGTGGGCAGTGAGAGGCGTTGGCAAAGGCTAATGTTCCAAAGAATCTCAATAACAAGCTCAACAACACTTCTTAAGATCAACAATCCTTTAGCTTGATCATATGGGCCACGGTCTCAAAGGGAACTGGATCAAAGGAGTGGGACAGAAAGAGGGTGCAAAAATTAAATCGAGCAGAGGTTGAAGATGAATGAGGAGAAGCTGTGGACGTCGGCAGACAGGGAGTTGGGGTCCAAGAAAGGCTGGAAGGGGAGAAGTTCCTCCTTATTCTTGATGAGGTATGGGAAGCCAGTGACTTGGATGAATCAGACATCTTTGACTCCACAACCTCTAGGGTTCTAAGATCATATTTACTTGACGATATTTAGAAGTTTTAAGGGAAATAATGACTAATGTCTAATTTAAGGTGGAGGTCCTGACTCCTAACGGATGAAGAATCTTTGGGAATTATTCACTAAGCAAGTTTGTTTATTAGAGAGCATCAAACCATTAGCTGAGGACGTCTGCAACAAATATGGTAGTTTGCCCTTGGCTCTAATTGTCATGGTTTCGGCACTGAGGGCAAAGGAGAGACGTTTTTTGGAGACATGTCTTAAGTGAGCTGCACATGTCGAGGCCATCTATTTATGGCATCAAACCTCACGTCTACAACTAAATTAAGGTTGAGTTATTACTTGCTACAT